>JAQFVV010001094.1:0-113584 GCA_028023455.1 Epiperipatus broadwayi
GTATTTTAAAGATGTGATGTTGACTTTGCTTGTGGTAATGTTACCATAAGTTTAGTTAAAGCAATCTATGAGTATTTGATATGTGAATTGTGTTGATCTTGAGAAGATACTTAAATGATGATGATGATGATGTAATACTGCATTAATATGTTTAATAACAAATGTTTGAAGCTAAAGTATTTAAAAGATCAAGTTAAAATTAGACAAGATATTTATTAAATTCAAAATATATGTTAAAAGTGAATAGAAATATTTTAAATTATAAGTACTTAAATGGAGATTAATATTTGATTTTAATCATATCAAATAATTATTTTAAAATCTGTTGTAATATCTTATTTATTTAAATAAATATTTATTTTAAAACTGCAATTGTTAGTTTATTTTTAGACAAGCGTTCTTGTGTTATAGAGAACAGATGTTATACACACGCGTGGAAGTTGTCTAATAAAGTTGCATAATTATTTTAAAAAAATCATGTTATAAAATTTATAAATAATACGTGAGTTATCACGAGATAAAAATAAAGATATTAATGTAAAATATTAAATTTGATTGTAAAAATATTATCTTAAAAATGTAACGTATTTAAAAAGATGTAATTTATTTTAAATGATCTTATAAAAGTTAAGATTTAAATTAAGTGAGAAATAATATTTCAAAAGGATGTTTAATGGATTTAAATAAACGATAAATATTGTTTTGAAAGAATTTGATAAAATATCAAATATTAAATAAGTCATTATTTTATTTTTAATAGTGAGTTGATAAATATGTAAATAAGAAATTTTGATTGTTTAAACCTACCAATCAGATAAGGAGTTTCTGGCAGTATATAAGCTGGATTCAATTGTTGAGGGGGTCTCTCTACAATAAAACTTCTAAGTCGTTTGTGCTATTAAGAAAATAGCTAAGTAAATTTAGAAACGCTCTTAAAAATCAGTTTTAAATCATAAGAGTGTTATTATATATAATTTATAATATTTTTAAAGTAATGAATATGCAGGAGTAACTTAATAATTCCTTATCATCTTCTCAATATCGAAACTCAATTTACGTACAAATAATCAATGGAAACATCACGTATCGGAGAAATTTATCAGAAACTTTATGGTAAAAAAGTAACAGACGCTGGATTAGAACATAAAACTACAAGATGGAGAAAAGTAGTATTTTGGACTAAAAATAGTTTTCAAAAGTTAAATTACTATTGTCTATTACTAATAGATATTTTAAAGAAATATAAATATTTCTGTAAAAGAAAGTATTGTGACAAATTATAGAAGTAAAATGTATATCTTAAGGAAAGATATAAGAAGCATTAGTAATTTTAAATAAATACTTGCCTTGTTAAGTCTTTATGCTAAAAGACTAAATATTGACGTTTTAAAAAGGCAAATAGACTATAAATATGATTATTTAAAATTGCAATATAATAAAATTGCTATATCGAAATAATCTAAACGCAGGTCGTTATAGATGAAGAAATTAATTCTTACCTGAATATATTATTTATAAATGCGCAAAATAATACGTGGACGTCCAGGCCAAACCAGTTTAGGCCAAACTAAGTTAATGAAAATAATTAAAGGAGAATAATTCAACAATTATAAATTAATTTTGAAATAATAACTTTTTGAATAATAATCTATGAAGAACTGGATCCAGAATTTATAAACTATTTTTGAATTTTATTTGTTTTCTTGTGGAACTTATTATTTTTTTTAAAAAAATAAACGTTATCATTTTTTATTATAAACTTTCAAGAAGCACGTGATTCAACGGAACAGGAAATAGTGTTTTATTGACTTTATACGGAGGATATTTGTTAGAACTTTTATGGTAGGAAAAATCAACGATGGAATATGTAATATAAATTTATTTTATTTATTTAACATAAAATTTAAATATTATTAAACTCTTAAAAAGTAGGTTAGGTACATTTATTAAATAGTAACTTTAAAATGATATATAATTAATTACATAAACTTATTTTTATAATTAATATAACACGGAATATTCTAATGAATGTTTATGAGTGAAAATGTGAATGATTTTTATTTTATGAAGCTGCAAATTCCGAAGAATACTGGATAGCAGACTGGACAATATTATTATTATGGTAAAAAATATTGTATAATGATTTTTAATGAATTTAATATGTTTTTCTTTAGATCAACTGAATATTATGTTGTTGTAGAATGAATGGATAAATATATTATGAAAACACATACATTATATTGACAATAAACTTTATTAAAATATGCATAATTTTTAATTTATAATATAAACATAATACAACATTACGTAAAAAGTTTGAGAAATAATTATATGATTCTTTCGTAAATAATTTTGATATTTTTATTTATGCTTAGTATTAAAATGATGTTTATTATTTATCTAAGTAATTATTTTATTTTTGCAATTTAGAAAAGGATTTTAAAAGTCTATATTTTGTGTATTTTGTTTATTGAATAAGTTAAGTTACGTTATGAGTAGAAGCCTATATTTAGATTGAAAAGTTTACTAAGTATAGACAATATAGTATGAGTAATTTGGATAATGAATATTTTATTTGAAGTTGATATTTGTTTTCCGGAAAATGTTTTAAATAAGTTTAGAATATGTTTTATAGATAGAAATTTATTAGAAAGGTTAGTAAAGCACATAGGGTAAAATAATGATTTTACACAGAAAGGAATCATAAAATTTATCTAATGTAATGTTTTATGAATTTAAAATTGATAAATGATTTAAATATTAATGTTTGAATAATACAAATATAGAATGCATATTTTATAAAATGTATAACAGGAATTACATTAAGTAAAGTATAAGTACAGTCAATTATTTGTTTACATTACAAAGACATCTTAATTTTATATAAAGTTATTAGGCAATGCTAATAACAAAGTGAATACATGATAATACATTATAAATGATATTTAATTAATGTAGTTATTTAATAGGTAGAGTTACATTATCTACACATACTACATAGATAATCTTGACATGTATTATTATTTGTAATAATTAAAGATTACTACTATTTATTTTTCAAATCTAAGTTTTAAGAAAAACACACTGTAATAATATTAATATAGCATTTGAAGCAATGTGTAATTGCTTATTAAGTACATAAGTTAATAACAGTGTAAGCCTCTTATATTTGTATTCCTATATTTTTATTTTATTTGTTGTCATAAGTTATAAACTGTAAATAGTGTAAATAAATTTTATTTGAAGTTATTGTAAATAAATTTGTTAATTTGTTTTAAAAGTGTGTCGAGTTTTCATTATTTTTCACCACAGCATTTTGACATCAGATGATTTGAAATAAACATAATATTTGCACAAAATTGAATTTGTTATTATTACTTAGAATTGAATACCATATTTGCTTAACATTATTTTATAAGAATTGATTGACATGAACATAAAATATTGCAATGGTCATAAGATGATTATAATACACATTATAAGAATACAATATTGTTTATTGCCACAGATTATTAAGTATAAGATTTTGATCTATTTTAAAATGAAGATACCATATGAAATAAAAGATATACATATGATTGTTTATTTATTTAGTGATTAATTATATCATAGAAATAGATGAGATTAAATTACATTCTAAGATTAGTATTATTATTATTATTTAAATAAGTTAGGTGTATTTAAGTTTGATATAAAATCCCACATCATACTTATTTACATGAGTTATTATTATTTTAAAACAGCTTAGAAGAACCTGAGATTATTTAATTATATTTTAAGTTAAAAGTTAGGAATTATTTTAGTATTATTAAAGATAATTTATTTCATTTAAAAGCCATAAGAATGCTATAGATGTAGTGGTAAAGTGATAGGGTAGTGATAGTATTCTTATGCCATTGAGACAGTATCTTGGGAGATATTGACTCAGTGTAAATCTGCTTATTACTTTGTAACTTTACTTCGCAGTCTCATAATTTTATAAATACTTATTTAATTAGTATAATCTAGAACTATATTGATTTTGATGATTGATAATAAATTTAATTAAGATATGATAATATAAAAATATATTAAAGATAGATATGCAAATTTTAATTAAGCATAATAATGTAACTGAGCTAGTTGTATTTTAAACTATTTTATATATCAAGAAGTAAGGGTACAAAGGGTAGGAAGATTTTGGCGCTCAACGTTATTGGCATGATATGTTGTATAACCTTTTAGAATACTAATAAAGATTATCCTTTGAAACATACTACTACTACTACTACTACTACTACTACTACTACTACTACTACTACTGCTACTACTGCTACTACTGCTACTACTACTGCTGCTGCTGCTGCTACTGCTACTGCTACTACTACTGCTACTACTACTACTACTACTACTATGACTATGACTATGACTATGACTACTACTACTACTACTACTACTACTACTACTACTACTACTACTACTACTACTACTACTACTACTACTACTACTACTACTCTGTATACTCTTGTACAACTCTTGTTTTTTAACAAAATCTCAACAATTAATGTTTTTTTATTTCAAACTTTAATTAAGAATAATTTAATCAGTGTGATAAAATATGGCTAGAAATATTAGATAAAAGGGTAAATATATAATATTGAAATACAAATATAATGCATATACTTAAACTAGATGTAATTAAAGGGAATTTGAACTCAGACTTTCAAGCTTCCTACAATCTTCCACTCTATCCAATATAATTCATACACATAACCACATTATATGGGGAAAAGATAAATGATTTTCAATATACATATTTTATGTTGAACCAGCAATCGTCAATTGGTTCAAATCATTATCTCTCATACCTATACATAATCAGTGCTTAGTTTATCTCAGTTAAACTAATAAATACATGAATATCAAGTGTGTTTATGCATTCCTGAATAGGATAATGTAAAAGAAGTTTTAAGTACACTATGTTATCCAGTAATATTTTACATTTCAGATAGAATTACTACAACAATAATGTATTCAACCTAACAGAGTTTTACAAGTGAATTTGTGTTTCAAATATGACATTTAATATCATGAATGTAAATGAAAAGATGATGCTTATGAAAAAGTAACAGTGAAAAATATTAAAATTAATGAATTATTTTATTACATAACATAAAAATCAATGACAAACAAACAACAACAATAATAAAAAATTATATAATGCATTTTAATAAAATATTATTGTCTATTTTATAACTAATTCGAACTTGGGATCTGTCAAGTATTATATCATACTATGTTGTGAGACAATCACATTTATAGGAATAGGTTGCATCAATTTTTCATAAAACAATTCTCAATTTAATAATGCTGGATAGTGGCTGTTATCATAATAAAAAATTAAATGTCTTATGAATGTTCTTAATTGATTTACTTTACCAACCAATCAATTGCTTATTAACCTCATTTACAAATAATAGAGATATTCTTCGCTCTTTTAAAATAAGCAAGTATAATACATTGCTTTGCATACTTAAATAATAATTTACAACAGGATTATTTACATTTTTGCCTGAAAATTCCTTACTTTGTTAACACAAAGTGCAATAAAATCATTAGGCTGCTTATTATACAATACCTAACAGTAAAAATAAATATTAATAAGTGTAAGTGATATGTAAAATATTTCTTACAGACTAACATATGTACATTAGAGTAACTCCACTTAATTTGAGATCAAATATCAAGAAATCATAAGCATTATGAATATTTGGTAACAATCATTTAATATAAGTTTATTAACTACTAATATTTGTGACCGGATTCTAAAATATATTACATTTAATTCTTTTCAATCTTAACACTAATCATAATGTCAAATAAAATATTACCTTTACTTGAATACCAAAATATCTGAGTAAATCTTCATTTACATTTGCAAAACATTATAATATGATTTAACTAATAAAATACATCAAATCTATCTGATTCATGGAACTATTCATTTCACTTTTAAAATATTATTCATTATGGAACAGAATAAAACATGAAATTCTATTTAATATGATAATTAAATCAAGATAATCCATTTTAAAACTCAATAATAATGGTAGTTCATTATATCCTTTATTCATTTGTAGGAACCATAATTTATAAGTAGCATTTATATATTTTCCTATAATTCATTATCCTTTTGAATATTATTCATATATTTTTGCATGAATAATCCTTAAATGCAATTATTTTACTATCCAAACACACATTCATAGTTTTGTCATAAGTAATGGTTTTAATTTCTTTAGCAGATTTTATCTTATCCAAAGATCTTGGTATTCAGCACTTTATTAATTCCAAATATAATATTAATTCATTCATTTTTGATCTTTAAATCCATTAGTTGAATAATTATGATAGTATCATTATTAGCAAAGTTTATTATCCAAGCAAGATAATTTTTTTAATGATTTTCTAGATCAAAATCCATTTCTTTAGTAACAAGTTTGATGAGGCATATTTGATTTTGAAGTATTATTATTTAAAAATATTTTTCTTTTATAATTGAAAATGACATCAAATTCATTTCTTTGTTACTTATAATTATCCTCTAAGAGACCAATCATTTCAATAATATCTTATGAAAAAATATGTTCAGCAATGTGTTTCAAATTTCGAAATACAATTCTTCCAAAATATATCAGTTATCAATCATTGTTATTCAATTGATGAAAAATCTAGAGATTTGTTAATAATGTGCCAACCATCCACTAGTCAATTTATCAATTGTATTTTGACAAGTGACTTAAACAAATAACATTTTTTGAAACAAAAATATTATAAATTAAATTGATGGTAATTTTTGATTACTCTGTTATGGTTCATCTCTCCTTTGGAATGACGAGAAAGAAGTCAGATACTCAGCAAACATCTTCCTAGTTTAAACTTTCAGCCTGCCATCAGGTTGCTGAAAAACAAAGTGACTATTTATGATTTAGAACTGGTTTAAGTCCTACAAGCAGTGAAGTTTTTTTCAGATTGTTTGATTTTCTCATAATTTCTTTTTTATACTGATGATCACATGATGTTGAGAGGATTTAATATTATCCATCATGAATTGGGGTTTCTGGGTTTGTCCAAGAAAGATGATATAATTTCCTCTGCTCAAAATATTAAAAGCTAAGATTGTTAATACAAAAGTGATAAAGACTTTCATTTCTCGATTTCAAGACAAAACAATTTCCTTACAAAATCTAAATTTCTCTAAGATATTTATTCTTACATCTAAATTGACCTTTAATAACTAATTGATTACGTTATAAATATTTTTAATAAATTAAAATCAATCTTTGTTAAACAAAATCTAAATTGATTAATTTTTATTACACTTAAATGTGTAAGCTTATATACACCCACACAATCACACATCATATAAAATGTAATGGCTGTTGATTTTACATATGATTAAAATATAATGTCGTATCTATAATCCTATTATCTATTCCTATTTTTGAATTATGATTTTGTATGTGTCTAGAACTTCTTTTGATTTACATGATCGACAAATTTATTTCTTAATAAAGTATCAATGAAAGCTGTATGTATTTTCTTCATACAAAATTTAGGAGATTATCATAAAAACAGCTTATAAAACTATTCAAAAATAATTTATGATTATATAATTTTATAAACATATTTAAATAAATGATTATATTTCACTCACTTTAATCAAACAAAAGTGACAAATATATTTGCTTAACCATAAAAATCAAATTAACCAACTTAAAGCCAATAAGTTCAAAATAGCCAAAGATCAGCCTTTCCAAGCTATTTGCATGTGCTTTTTATGAGTGTTAATAATAAATGAATACTTTCATTACCAACACAAGATATAGTATTTATGAAAGAATAAAATGAACCACTTATTCTTTCTAACCCAAATGCTACCTCACGCTTTCATTTCCAGTACTTAAGATTTGCCCATATATAAGCATTTTGGTTGAAAAAAATAAGTGATTCATTTTATTCTTTCATAAATACTATATCTTGTGTTGGGAATGAAAGTATTCATTTATTATTAACACTCATAAAAAGCGCATGCACAATAGCTTAGAAAGGCTAATCTTTAATGTATTAAAATACACACACACACATATATATATATTCCATCTTTATTTTTAAAAGGGGGTTGCCTTGACAACAGTTTGAAATTGTTTATTGCTATTGATATTTGGATTTTCTAAATATTAACCGGTTTTTAATGATATATATATATATAAAGTCTTTGTTGTGTTAAATCGTATATTATTTTGTTATATTAAATTCCCAATCTTTTTATAAAATATCATTCACCATTATCAAAGTTAAGGTCTTAATAAAGAACAGTTAGATCTTAAGTAATAATGAGATTGAGTGTAAAATAAAGTACAATTTTTTCTAATATATATATATATATACATATATATATATATTAAAAAAATATATATATATATATATACAATATATATATATATATATATATATTGTTTGATTTTTTAATATAGATGGATTAACAAAATTTTTATTTCATTTTGTTTTACAGTTAATTGAATTCAACTTGATTTTAAAAGAAAGTGTTAAATAAGTAATCTCCACAAAGGTGGTATACATTGTCCTTCATCAGATTTATTTAAACAATTCAGTATTTTTAATATTTCAATAGATTTTCTTATGGTTTTCAAAGTTACACATTTTCAAATTACCAAGTATTCTAACATTATAAAAATTTGGTGTGTGACCAATTTCTAAAAACTGTGAATTAAGCTTTCTAATTCTGACATTAAATCATCTATTGAACTGACTTGCATAGCTTCTTGTGTACTGTGAACATAGAATTTCATAGACATGTAGGTATTCCTAAAGTATTCAATATTTAGGTTTATGGAGAGAAGCATCAATCTATTTGCTAGGAGAAATGGTATTTTTAATATTGATATTAGATAATCTTCTACTAATCTTATCAGTTAATCTTTTAATATAAGGTAAAATATAAATAGTTGAGTTGTTAATTTTATTAACTTTTTTTCTTATCAATGATATATAAAGCTTTATATGTGATGCTTTTATTATAACCATTAGTAAATAGAATATTTTGAATTAATTCTATTTCTTGAGCAAGATTATCTTTATCAGACAAATTATATGCTCTCATCAAAGATATTGGTTTGCATGGGTTGATTTTCTGTAAACAGATATTGCTAAAGAGTCATCAGATTATCTAGCAATTAAAGCATCTAGAAAAAAGTGTTTTGTCATTTTCAACTTCCATGATAAACTTAAAAATATCATCCATTAAGAAAGACAAGAAAAGAATTAATATATTATTCACAATCAATTACCAAATACATATAAGAATGATTGTTCTTTACTTCATAATCAATCTCATTATTCTTTAAGGTCTAATAGATCTTCAGTAAGACCTTAATCTTGATAATGATAAATGATATTTTGCTGAAATATTGGGAATTTAATACATAATATTATACATGGTTTAACACACAAAAAAGGTTTTATTTAAATCATACAACCAAGAAAATATTAAACAATATATATTTATGATTCTTCATTGTAAATATCTGATCATTGTTGTTTCAAGGATATGTTATTTGCAATCATTTAGAAGTTGATTAGCAGTTAATGCTATTAAAGCCATTATTATATCAATTATTACTTATTTTAAGTCTAACTTTTAATGTTAATATTAATTACTGTCTTTTCTTCCTCACTTACTCTCCTGTATATATGAATTTTACATTCACATTAGGAACTTATAAGAACTGAAATCCAATAACAACAGCACAAAGTGTCCCATTTTTCAAAATCATTTAAGCTTATGCATAAGTTACAGTTATGGAATAATGACTTGTACTATTTTTTTCACCATTTAGTGGATCCCTGATTTTTTTTCTTTTGATGTTAGGTGCACATTAAATTGTCTTAGACTATGTATTTTCTGGATTTTATTTTAAATGCTGATTTACAAGGTCATCTATTAATAGAACTTACAAAGTTGCGCCATATGATGTACCCAACTATTTTATAAATTTATTTTAAATGCACATTATTAATATGGTTAAGACCTGTAGAGGTCCCTGTCTTCGTATTTTTCAGATGCTTATTCCTGAGGTTACAGCCTTAGTAAACATTACCCAACTATTTTATCTACATTGTGACATGCACCTTTAGCATTTATTATTTATCTATAGATGCTTATTCCTGAGGTTACAGCCTTAGTAAACATTACCCAACTATTTTATCTATATTGTGACATGCACCTTTAGCATTTATTATTTTTCTATAGTCTATAGATAGTATCAAGAAAGAAAACAATTAGAAATTCTATGTTTAATAAATATATTTGAATTTTGAATGAATGAATGATTTATTTATTAAAATTAAAAATAAAATATTTTTATGTCATTTTAAATAATAACAATTGACTTTATTAAGGTTGAAAGAAAGAAAAATACCATGCTTTACAAGCTAATGCTTGAAAGATTGCATTATTGTTGTTACCAGGTAATGGAAAAATCTCAGCAAAAAGGACATACATTTTTTTCACAAAAATGTTTTATTTTACCCCTTTCATCAACAGTCTGTGGATTTGTGATAAAAATTGTAATGTACTGTGAGTAGACATCATGTAGTGGTTAAAGAACATAAACTTTCCTCAGTTAATATCTTCATGAATAAAGAAAATGGATAATAACCATTGCTATGCTGAGCATCTGAAGCGATTGGACCATTGGATTTGCAATGAATTGCAGTGTTTATAAAGGGATTAGTTGGGTATCTAATAATTATAATGCCTATTAAATCCTCCATCTTTATTTATCATTCTGGGAATTAGGAGTAAGAACCATAATCTAAACATTAAATACTGAGCTTGGTAATGAACACCAATAAATAAATCTTTTCTAAAATTATCTAATCAAATAACATATGAATTTTTTCTACAGTATAGGCTTTTTCATACCTGCACTCCAATATGTAATATATAGGGGGTTTGAATTCAGACTTTCACATGACTCAACTATATATATATATATAAAGAATTTTTATACTCAACTATATATATATATATAAAGAATTTTTATATCATGTGAAAGATTATTTATTTAACCTTTCTGTGAAAATGCATAATAATAATTTTTAGGTATAGATCATATCTAATACTTGTGATTTTCAGCGATAGATTATAAGTATATAATAAATTATGTTAGATTGAAATTGGTAAGTTATGTTTTATTTATCTTGATCAATTTAATGAATTGATGTTTATCTTAATAAAGTTATACTTTATTATTAATCTAGGCATCATTTGATTTATCTATTACATAAATTATTGTATTACACAAATTGCTTGATTACTAAAATATTTATTCATATATTTCACACAATATACACTTATTAGAAAATAAACCTTTTATTTATTGACTTTTATTTTCTTTGCCAGGCAAAAATATTTATTAACACAAATGTATTCATTTGCACCTTATAAATTTATGACTCTATTATAATATAAGTTTATGTTATGATAAATCTATTTGTGGATCAGCTTAAGTGCAGTATTTATACATTACATTTTTGACTTGGTTAATTACCTGGGACATTTGTGGGTCAGGCAGTTTTTATCCAGCTATAATCCATTACAACATATTATAAATTTTACTTTATTCATGAAATATACTTTAATAACTTTTAAAATAAAAAAATATTGAAATAATGGGAAAGTTTATATATCTCCATTTGGAACATATTTAGATACATTGCATGATTGATTATTCAATATTTGTGTTAAGCTTCTATATCAATAAATGAACATGAGAATAAATGTCTGCTTTATTCTTCTTAAATTTTGACTTATGCTACATTAGAGAGTATTTTAAGCTATTTATTGTTCAGTGTTATGAGTTTTAAATCTTGAAAGTTATGTACAATATTTTACAAATGTTAAAAAAAATACTTACATTTCTCTGAACATTTCCACAACTGGACATATACTAAACAATACAAGGCAAAAAATACATATGTAATAAAACCTCGATGACAGCTCTTATTAAATAACAGTGGGGAAAGAATACTACTAAACAGATTTTCAATCAACAGATAATGAGGATTTGAACATTTTTTTATCCTTTTATTCTTTTGCTAATAACAGCAAGATAAACTTTTTACTGATCAAGGGTAGATATTTTCCTAAAATGACTATGAGAAACTAAAAAACTTAAGATTTTGTTAGACTTGAATTTGAACTCAGTTCTTAGTCATGATAGATGATTGAGTTTTTAGTAAATCATGTGATATATATATATTGTGCCCTTTTCTATAGGTTAATGATGGTTATAAATGGTCAATTACTAAAAAATTTTAAAATTAATATTATATAGTATTTAAAATTATAGATTATATTAAGCAGTAAAAGATTAATATGATATATTTAATAATAAATATTGTGATGATGAGAATTGTATCTAATTCTATATTTTTCTAAATTATTTTTCAAAATTTTATATAATTATTTTATATAATATAAGTAGCAAATTTATTAAGACAGATAAAAATAGACTAAACACCGGAAATGACTACGTGACTGTCTGGAATATTCTATGTATAAGCACCGGTTTAAATTAATACTAATAATTAAAATATTTAAATAGTATATTATAGAAGTGGATGGAATTGTCACACATCATAATAAAAATAAGTAGTATACACCTTTATTAATTATTGTTTCAAAATTGTTTTAAAGGTAGTTAAATTGTAATAGATAATAATTGATTTAAAAATAATAATGAGTTAACATTTAAGTCTATTACGTCATGATTTTAAAACTTTAGAAATTGTTTATAAATCCAAGTAGGGATTGACCAATAAAAAAAATAGATCTTGGCAGACAACCAAAATCGCGCCAACTAATTGTATAAACAGGGGAGAACAAAAATGTGTTGACTCCAGAGCAGAAGTAAAATTTTAAGCTCTCTAATTTTTTTCTTCAATTTATTAGTCAATTTTATTATAATTTTAATAATATCTTTGAAAGAAACCAACTGACAATTTAAAAATCATCTGAAGAGAATCTTAGAATAAAATGTTTTAAAAAAAAGTTTTTCATAGTAATGTTTCACTAACTTTACAGTAACCTGCCAGTGGATTCTATCGAAATATAATCGGAGTTTTCAATAGAAAATGGATAGATTCTTAAAACCAAGTTGTAAATTTTATAATGTTCCAAATATGTTAATATTATTCGTTGATATAGTTTATATAGCGTATCACTATGAAAGCTGCTTTTGTGCATATAAAATCAATGAAAGGACATTGTGCGCAAAGTTAATGAAGTTAAGGGAAAATAAAAATAAGTATTATTCGTATAAGAATAAATGGACAAAAGAAATTTTAATATTGAAATAGTTTGAATTGCTTTCTTTAAGATGACTTGAGAAAATACTCTAGAAAATAGTTAAAGATCGAAAGTAGTGTATATAAAATAATAATGAATGAAAGTGAAGTTTACCAAGGAAAACACTTGCCTAAAGAAAAAAAAAATTTTACAGAAGAGAAATATAAAATATTGGATCCATGGAAAATGCAATTGGTACCATAATTATTAAATAATTGTAGTTTAACTAGAAATAAAGATGCATCAACGTGCCGAGGTAATATTCGCCAGAACATTAAAAAGCTTCGTGGGATAACTAAATAAAATGTTTTCTAATAATTTTGGATTAAACACTAAAACTAAAGATCATCTAAACAGTTTATTAAATGAACTAATTTATTTAAAACTTTAATAAGCAGAAAGGAGAACATTCGGACAAAAGAAGAAATAATAAATATTATGGGACTAACCAAGATTTACCGTCAGAAAAATATGTGATTATGGTTTGAATTATTTTCTTTACTAATCTAAGTTAAACATTAAGTTTTAGATAGTGATAGGGAAAACAAAATACATTAATTTGTGATATAACATTATATGAAATAATATGTTTTGATTTTGAATTTTAAAATAAAATTGTATGTATGTGGAAATTTGTATATTTGCGATGCTCGAATAGAAAGAAACCTACTACGAACTCTGATAGGAAGATAAAGATTGTTTTTGGTAACATTTATAATTATTAATGATATATAATGTATGTTTTATTTATTTACATCAGCTGAGAATCGAATGAATGTAGCACAAAAGTTTTATTGTTATTATTGTTGTAAAACGCATTTTTGAAAACAACACTCTAAAACACTTTGAGATGTGATTAGATTTTTAAAAATATGCATACGATAATCATTTTATGTGTTATTAATATAGTTCAATATAACCGATGGTTATGTGATATTTTCTGTTAATTTTCCGATTGGGATATTTAAATGTTATTTTAACAAAACGTAGATGTTGAACCTACAGTGTAATAAAGCAAGACAAATTGTTCTTATGGAATAGGGAAATGTTTTTATATTAGTGAATTTTGTTTATTGTTTTTAAAAAGTAGTTAGTATTTTATCGATGTTGGATACAGTAAAAATCTCGAGAGATAGTTTGGGTAGTGACTTGGTAGTACATAGTGATTCGGAAACCAAGAGGATGTATTAAAAACTAGGATGCTACAGGGAATGAAATAATAGGTAGTTTTAGATGTTAATCAGCATAGTTAACAAAGCCCTACGACTGGTACACATGTTGTCTTGGACAGTGGTATTTTATATATTTCTTGTGAGTCGTACTAGATGTTTCATAAAGCTGAGTAAATAGCTGCCACATCATGCTTATTGCCAAGGTTATTATACAATGAATGTCGGACCTATTCACACTGTTCCATACATTTTTGAAGTATATTGCGGATAAGTTATCTATCTATTTTCCCGATATCCTATACATCTTTCGCTATCTTTATCTGTATTTCTTGCAACTACATCGTTATATGATAAGTCTATTAAAAGGAAAACAATAGATATTTTAGAATGTATGTCATGCTATTATTTGGAATAAGAATAGTTAAGTGTTAACGAAGAGTAGATTATGATTATTGAAAGAAAGATGCAGATATCCTAAGAAGGGAAGGAGTTAGAGAATTATTTTAATTCCTTTTAAGAAATGAACTATAATTTTATAAAAGTATATCCAAATAGAAGTATACAAAAATATTAAATATAATTTCACATTTTCTTATTGTTAATTATATTTTAAAAAATATAAGTATTGCATATTTAAAAATACAATAACATTCGATAATTATAGTATATCTGAAACTGTAACAGGTGTTAATTAAACATGTGTTATAGTATTATACATGAGTATGGCTTATGGAATAAACATATTATAGTTTACGAGCATTGGAGAACAAACGTTAAAAGTAATAATAATATTTGAATAATATGCGGAGTGACTTATATAAAGTTACAAGAAAATGTAATTTTCTTTTAAAAAACCATATTGATTGTAAAATTATGATGTTATAAATTATGTTTATCCACATAGATAATTTATAATACAGTAACTTTAATATTAAAAGGTAAAGAATGGTGTTACCCATAAAATAGTTAAAATAAGTGATATGATAAACCTAATGAGAAATAAATAAATAACTTTTAAAAGGCATAATAAGTTTAATTAACGATAAAAGAAATATAAATGTGTATAATTCAGCTATTGTAGTGTAAAGAAAAATGAGGATATCCCTTGTAAATAGATGTAGATGGATTTGTTTGTTTTATTTATTTTTATTGATGTTAATAAAATTTTAAAATTTGTTTATTAAAACTTGTGTCTGAGTTTTGTTTTCTCTACATCATTGCATGAATTCACAGGGTATGTTCACAACCATTAAACTAAGTATATGATTGTTTGCACAAAAGATAAATAGAGAAGTATGTTTAATCTTAAATATTTATTGATGTTCTTGTAATTAAATAATTATAAATTGCATTGCGTTACTGGTCATCAATCCATTATCATAATATTTTGCTAAATTATATGCTATTAGTTGCCACTTGCTTTATTTATCAGATTATCTAAACACTCACACTTATTAATTTATTTTATTACTTAAAGATAAAAAAGGGGATATTAGATTATTAACTAATTTATTACGGTTATAAATTTGCGATGAAAGAAAAGTTGTACTAGTTGGATTAAGCAATGAAGATTGTGATTATTATTGTTTTATTATTAATCTAATTGCAGAGTAGTAGATTATGACATAAAATCCCTTATCATATTTTGCTACCATATGTTTATTAACATATGAATAAATTTAAGAACCTGAGATTATTTCATTTGAGCTAGATGATTACTATTATTATTATTATTAGAGATAAAAGATTAATACTTTAATTGTTAAATGAGTCTTAGTGATTAGAAGTTGCGGAAGTCATAAGAATACTATGTAGTTATTATGTGTAATAGTAGTATAAGGGGGGGGATAGTGTTCTTATGCCATTGAGGTGGTATCCTGTGGGATATTGTCTCAATGTAATCTATCTTGTCACCCGTATTTCCACTTCTAGTCTCATGAATTCCTGAATATTTATTTGAGTTAGTTTAAAACAGAACCTAAGTTAATTTTAAGAAACTTGAGCTAGTAAAGCATTTAATTGAATATTTCATTAATTATTAGAGCTAGAACCCAGTTAGGTGATTTTCACTATATTATATTTATTTTGGGGGAAGTGGAGATGCGGGAACGGGGCGGTTAGATTATGGCCCTCAACGTGATTGGCCTGATGTGTAGTGGAGCTACACACGATTACAAGGTCAGAATATATATATATGCATACTCAATGCTGAAAGTAGATCCCATACTATTAAAACAAAGTAATCAAATGATTTATTATTGCTCTGGAATTCATAAAAAGTTTGAGCATTAGATGTGACAGAACAGGAACTGCAGTTCATAGATTTGAACTTCAAAGTCTGTGGCCTTACCATCATACCAAACTATACAGAACATTAAGACAATAAGACATTAAGGTAAAAAAAAATGAAAAAAAGACTCAGAATTTTCTTTTAATATATAATAACTCTTTAGCTTTAGTTCTGTATTTTTAGATTCATATTTATAAAATAAATATAATTTTTGTGAGTAAAAACATCCTTATAAACAACTTCTATTTGAATTTGTCAAAAAATTTATATTACTTTAACAATGAAAGAGCAATTTGTATTATATATAATATTGCTATACATGTAACAATTCTACCAATCACAACTGATATATTGAATCAAAGTCTTTTTTTCTTCAACAATGATCTATCTTATACTTTTCTTTTTATAATGAAGTATCTACTATTGCAATATTATTTAAAAGAAAGTCTTCTGTAAGCCTACATATCAGTTTAGATTTTTCATTTATTTTCCTCTATTTTCTTTAGTTAATAGTAATTAATCTAATTAAGCATAATAATATTTTTTTAAAATTTTATTTTAATTATAATATCGTTAGATAATACTGTACTAAAATTAATTACATTTTCTTAAATTAATATTCAAGTACTTTTTAAAATAGTTATTAAATATACTTATAAATGCTTATTTTTCATGCATTAGATAGAGTTTCATAATACAATCTTTATTATCTACAGCAAATCTAAGATAATCATTGCTTATTGTAAGTTTAGCAGTTTTTACTAAAAGGAAGGTTGGAGAAATTAGATTATGTTGACATTTATTTTAGAACTAGTTGGTTATATATTGGCATATACCATAATTTATCTTGAAAGTTTTAAATTTTTTTGTAACTTTACTATTTAAGTTAACAAATATCATGGAAAAACTATCACAGGAAAGCAAATTGTATGAACTTGAAATGAATATTTTAAAAACTAAAGTCATGATTATACATTGTGCCAATAACAGTCCCCCAAAATTAGAACTGGTCACAGGCTTAGAAGTGGAAATATACAAAGAATTGCAATAGCAAGAACACCATTCTTAAATCTATTTAAAATATAAAAAACTGGAAAAAAAGCTACCAAATTAAAATTAAATTATCCCAAAACATAGACAGTCAAAAAAATTATATGCCAAAAAGATGGACACATTTGAGTTATGATGATATCACATAATGAATCTGATTTTTTCTACTGACTACATAACTAATGCTACTATTTTAGATAAACATAAGTCCAAAACAGATTATTTGCTAATAAGAAAATGGACAATGATAAATTTTGGCATATTTTGGACACAAAGGAGACCTAATATTATTGACAAGTTGGTTATTGAAGGAAAAGTGGAAAGTCCATTTGCTACTTTTTAATACACTGAACAGATCATACTATTAGGAAAACATTGACTTCATAAGATGTTACATATTATTTAAAATCATGAAATATAGATGACAATGGAGTGTTTTACATGATGTAACTAACACCTTTTCAAAAATTACAGATTGAGAGGGTGCTGATGATGCCATTTTATTTTTTATAAATTTTCACAAAAATTTAAACGGAATTTTTTACTTTCTATTTTAAAACTTGCTAATCATAATTATATTTTTATATATTGAATCAAACAAAACATTTTTATAACTGACAAAAAATAGATACACTAAAATATCATTATTATCATATTTTAAAGGTAAAGGTAAATCACATGTTCTAGCACCATAAGAAAATAAATGTCTTCCCCAACATTGGGGAAGACAACATCATATTTTTGTATTTATATTCACTTGACAAACCCATATTACTTTGGTATTTTTAATCTTCTAGTTGATAATAGCTATATACCCATTTACTCTGTAATGCAGAATGATTAGCTAAGTTGACTATAAGTCAGCTGTCTGAGAGGCTCTTTAAGAAGGATCTCACATCATACCTTGCTTTATTTTATTCACTATTCAAAAATAGCTATATTATAAGAGCTATTTCTAAATTCTGTCTATTGTTTTGGTGAGCAAAATCTACTTTTTTTCTTTATACTTATTCAATGTATTGTAATTTATTAAATAAAGAGTTACACCAGAAACTTTCATTGTGGTCTCAAGTATAATTTCATGATAAATGACACATTTATATGATTATAATTATTATACAACTAATTATTAGCATCAGAAGTTGTCATTCATCAATTAGTATGACCATACTTCATGATTAAAATATGAAGAGGGCAAATAATAAAAATAACAACAGTACATTATAAATGACTTCTGTAATGACTATACAAACTAATTTGTCAACCAGGAATAATCTACTCATAAATAAAACACACTCATCTACTTACTATTTTGTAATGTGATCTTTTAATTCTTCTGCAGAAAAAAAAACTGAAATATTTCAATATTGAGTCTAATGGTAACTTTTCATTGTATTATATAGATAAAACAACTTTTAATTCATAAATAAATAAAAACAGAATAAAAGTTGTTTTTATCTTTGTTTTATCCTCTAGTTAGGACTAATTAGAAGCTTATATACCAACCAATATCTAAAAGACGATTTATATAACCTGAAATATTTTAAAGCTGTACCAGGCCTACATTTGAACCCAAGACACGAACATAAAAAGGCTATTACAATTATTAAATGTATATAAATAGACATTTTTTGATTAAAAATATTATTAAATAAACAAAATTGTTATTAATTGAGTCATTAAAATTTTGAGTTTCTTCTTGTTATAAAATCACTAGTTGTTTAATTTATCGTATCACCTTATAAATGACATCAATTAACTTCAAGTTTTTAAATTGAGTATTTCCATTAACAATGGGAACATATTTTAGTCAGATGTTTTGACATTCAATTTTGCACTTTCAGTAAATAACTTTCAATTTATTAAATGTCTTACATTGATTCAAAAAAAGAGGAGAAAAATTATTTAAATTTTTTAGACATGGACGTGTGTTTTCAAAATTTCATATTTTTTTTTTTACAAAAATATTATCGAAACGTTCTACAAAATATTATTAATACTAACAATTATTTTATTTTACATTCTAAATATTTTAAAAAAGCAGATATCAAAATAACAAATTATGATTTTGGCATATATATGAAATTTTTGCTATCACAAACAGACATGTTTATCATTTTGTCTTTCATCTTCTTTAACTTCCGTTTTGTCTAATTGTAACCCTCTATTGTAATTTATTTTGCAACCAAATTATCACCAATAAAAGCAAACAAAATTTAACTTTTTAAGAATGTTTTTTAAGATAATTTTTATAATATAATCGTGGACGGTTATTTTTTATCTTCTCCATTAAGACTACATATATACACTCAGTTTACTGGCAGAAGCACTCAAAAATGAATATGGTTATTCCAACTTGAGAAAAACAAATAGTAATAATAACGCATTAGAGATACATTTTGCAATGAATATACAAATTAATTTTTAAAATACTGGCTGGTCTTTTAAAACATTTTTTGATATATTGTGGTTTAGACTTTTGCCTTTTTAAACGTTATTTTTGAAATACGTCATCAATTATCTAATTGTAATTCTCCAACATATTCTATTCTCAGCTGTATGTCCAACTGAAAACAATCAATATTGTGATTCTTTAAAGTATCTTTAAAATAATTTTTATAATACAATTGGAATCTGCTCTTTCTAGGAAAAACCAAACTCAAGTCCACAATAAAATATACTTTGGGAACTTTGTTGTCATTCAGTTGCCTCAGACACAATCTAATAGAGATATGGTTATACAAAGATAGGTTCAGAACAAACTGATTGATCTTATGATCGTACCATCATATGTTTAGAATCTTAAAAAAGCATTCACAAATGAAATTTTTTCAATAGCTTAAGTCTAGATCCTATTTTCATGAAATAAATCAGATAAAGTAATAATCTACATAAAACTAATTTAATTTCAGTATTTTATCACTATAATAATATATTTTTGCTAAAAATATTTTTGTTAAATACAACACCAGTAAATTGTAGCATGTTTTATGCCTTAACATCCAAATCTGTCTTTCTACAGTCTACGAGTTAGAGAAAATTGAACATTAAATGATTTGGTACAGTGGTTGAATGTCAGAATCTGGGACTTGAGGTTCATGAATCACAGCCTAGTTCTCTCACTTCTGATGTTCAAATTCTTAATAAATTTTATAAGAATGAAGCACTCCAATATATTTTGTCTTGCATAATTTGGTGCAATGGTAGAGTGGTAAACTCTGAAGATCAAGATCTATTGGCCATGGCCCAAAGCTATTATTTGCATTGCTTGAAGTTCTGAAGAATTCTGGAACATTAAATTTATTTGATTAGATTTTTTATTTATTAAAAGATCTAATTACAGTATTTCTCTATTTTTTGAATTAAAATCATATCAGGTGATTTTCTTATCTTTAAGAAATTATAGAAAGTGTTTAAATATATGATTTTTTTACTTTGCTGGTTAAGATGCATATAAAATCTTTTTATAGCTTTTTCTTCCTCTTAATTCCAAAATTCCTTTTATCCTCAACATTTATTTGATTACTTTTTTTAAAAAAAACCAAGATAATATGCTTTTTCTTAGTCATTCATCACTCTAGACAAATATTTTAAAAGAAATCTAATTGTCATGAATAGTAACTTTTTACTTACAGTCCTTATAAGTATTATAATAAACAACAGCACACAAAAAATAATCAATTATTAAAACATGTTGTACTGTAATAAAGACAGGAGAAAACTTGTTTTTTAAAGCAATATTATATTTTTGATATTTGTTAAAAAAATATAATAAAAAATTAAAAGTATCCATTTAACAATGACAATAAAAACACAATTTAATATAAAATATTTTTATAATGGTGAATAAAAATATAGTTAACTATAAAATATTTTTATATGGTGATTCAAAACATGATAATTGATATTAATGATAAATATAACAAATCTCCAGTGATAATAAAATTGTTAGAATTTATGTATATATAATTTAATTATTAAGTTTTTTTTTTGTTATTTTTATAAATAATATTTTTACATGCAGAATGTTTTTTGACATACCATTATAAATTATAAATATTTGTACATTTATCGTAAATATTTTATGAAATATGTTGCCTTTGTTTGTCATAGTTTTTATAATCATTTATATATATATATATATATATATATATGATTATAAAATGATTATATAAAACTATATATATATATATATAGATGAGAGAGAGAGAGAGAGAGAGAGAGAGAGAGAGAGACAACAGATGGAAGAGGAAAAATTGCACAATTATAGTAATTACATCACTTTATTTGTGTAACTCAGATATATCACTTTTAATGTTCAGACTGAAAAAGACCTCTCAAGTAATAAACTATTTGATTTCTTTTTATTAACACCATATTATTTTTATCTTACTATTGAAGATCAAATAATAATTCAATCTAGCAACATAAAATAATAATAATACTCTTATAATTATTAGAAATAGAATAAACTTTATTACTTACAAAATTGTTAATTATAGAACATCTATTATTTAAATTTTTTCTTGGGCTATAATGTAATTAAATTGAGGTTAAGTTTACAAAATTTAATTTTTATATATGTGGCCTTTAGTTTGAATGTATTTTGTCAAAATAAAATTATTTTTTTCTAATATTATTATTAAAATTAATTTTTAACAGAACTAAAAGAACAAAAAATTGTGCAGTTATAAATTTATTTAAGGAACTAAAAAACAAAGCATTTTTTATGTTAACTAAAATAATATACCTTATTCCTTCCATTAATATATGTTTAAATCCTTCTAAACACATCATATAATTATAAAAATAGATGTATTTTGCATTTATTAAATAAAGATATCTTTCAATTATTTAAAACAACCTCAAAATTACCTTTACCATTATTTCTATTTGATATAATATGAAAAAGTTTTATTGTTTTGTCCAAAGTGAATTCCTGAATTAAATTTTTGAACTATAGAACTTTATATTTTGTTGATAAAGAACTGACATATGGATCATTCAAATACTGCCTGAGTAACATCATGTTCAGCTAAGTCAATCTGAAATATCACCACAAGATAAAGTGAAATTAGCTCTGAAAGAGATAAGTACTTTTATAAATATATTTCCAAAAATAAATATTTTATTAAAATGTTTTCAGTATTGTATAGTTATGTAAACATTTACAAAACTATATTATATTTAAAACATTCAAGAAGAAAACCCTTTAATACATTACAAAAATAATGGTTTTTAATTTTTACTTTATACATACATCAAGTTATCAAAGTGTTGTGGGCCAGACACTTTATTTAAATAACAACAAAAAAGATAAACATCATCTAAGTTTACCTTGCATCCCTAGCATAGTGAAAAACTTTGTCAAAAAATTACATAATGAATTTAAAATAGGACTTAGAACTTCACCAAACCATAACAGTATAATTAATAACCCTAATGATAAAATAAACCTAGAATCAATGCCACAGATGGTATACAAGATTGCATGCCCTAAAGCAAGATGCAGTGCAATATATTATGGTGAAACTTGAGCCATAATCAGAAACAAATTGTCTCAGCATAAGTATGCATATAACAGGTTGCTAAACAAAAATGAAAGCAATTCTATATTTGTTCATCATCAAAAGGCAGTTGATCATGTTTTTGAACTTTCCAGGGCTGAGATATTGTGTACTGAGAGAAACAATGCCAAAACGAAAATCAAGGAGGCTTACTTCATTTCCAAGTGACATAAATGCTATAAATAGAAAAGACATGTGTTTCACAATTTTTAAAAAATGGATAGTCTGAGTTGTTTTGCATAGATTTGCATATAATGAGTTTAATATATGAATATGGAGTAAACCGGCTCTAAAAGTGTTTAGCCGATATTAAGATTTAGAATTTAGTAATTTCACTTTTATATGTTGGAGCATATTGTATTAATTATATTTTTAATAGAATATTCTAAACATTAGAGTGTTTTTACATATTCTAATCCAAAAATCTTAAGCAATGATCATATTTTAAACTATCAAACATTTAGAGTATGCATTTGTCATTAAATTTGAGAAACGTGATTTCCTCCAAACAGCCTTTTAACTTTTGGGTTTTATTTTCTTAATATTAAAAAAAGTTGAAAGGTTTATTTTTAAAAATGTAGAAAAACATATTATATAAAAGAATAAGGGAAAATAATCCTTTTTAATTTACTGCTATCTTTTTCCTAGAGTAGAAATTTTAATATCAACATAAGAGCTTTTTATTCTTTTGTCATAATATAATATAAATAAGAACAGTCTTTATCTATCTATTAACTTTTCACCGTATATTATAAACTTTGGGTGTTTAGTGTTTGTTGGTGCAATATATTAATTTTCACTTCTGTACCAGTTTCTTATTTTTTTTCATCAATAAGAACTTAGAATTCAAAGTAAAAATCAATGTAATTATGCATTTGGTAATCATATTGAGCTCTTTCTATATTCTCAAGTTAATTATCTGATAACCAAAAATCCTAAAATTTTGAACCCGGACAATCTGCTTAAATGAAAAATAATGAGCTGTGCTAATTGCTCAACAAACTATTGATAAATTCCAGAAAGAGAAAGCACTTTAAAATCTCTATCTAGAAACCACACCCTAACCTCAGACGAATGGTTTCATGCTTTGGCATTCTTCAGTGTGGCTAGGTTAGTTTCAGACACTAGATCTAAAAATACCAATCCAAAGCCAGCATTCATCTAAAAGTTATCTATTGTGTAGAAAATCTGAAATTTTCAGACACTTAAATATCTTCAAAACCAGCTATCTAACTCAAATAGCTATATGGGGTTGAGAGTTCTTCAGCCAAACCATATATTAGTAGTCTTAGCAATATAACATCATTTAAGACTTAAGCAAAGACTATAAATAGTCAATAAAAATAAATAATAGAGTCATATATCACTTGACTCCACTTCTTTTTTAAGTTTGTAAAATATAAACAAAAAGCTTTGCTAATAGCTCAACAAGCTTTGTGATAAATGCTCAGCCAAAGAAAGCATTTAAAATATCTCTATCATAAACCATACCCAAACCCTAGATGAAATGTTTGGTACTTCTCAGTGAGGTGCAAGGATAGTTTTAGACACTAGATCTAAAAATACCAAACAATGAGCTGTGCCAATTGCTCTTTTTTTATTTACAAGCTTAAAAAGATTAAGTAAATTGACATATGACTAATTTTTATTGACTGTTTATAGTATTTTGCTTTAAAGTCTTAAACAATGTTACATTGCTAAAGGATATTAATATATGGTTTGGCTGAAGATCTCTCAGCCCATATAACTATTTGAGTTGGATAGCTGGGTTTAAAGACATGTAGGTAACTAAATTTTTCAGATTTTCTACTCAATAAATAACTTTTAGATAAATGCTGGCTTTGGGTTGGTATTTTTAGATCTAGTGCCTGAAACTATCCTAGCACCTCACTGATGATTACCAAAGCATGAAATTATTGATTTGAGGTTAGGATGTGGTTTCTAGATAGAGATTTTAAAGTGCTTTCTCTTGCTGGCATTTATCAATAAAGCTTGCTGAGCAATTAGCACAGCTCATTGTTTTTTATTTACAAGCTTAAAAAGATTAAGTCATGTGATATGTGACTTTAATTTTTATTGACTATTTATAATCTGCTTAAATATTTATAAGCATGTGACATAAGGTCATTAAGCACATATATTAATAATCTCAGTTCACTTTTAACTTTAAGTATTTTTTCTTTGGCTAGTAATGTTGATGTCAACAGAAAAATGCTGGATTTTTTTTTCAACTTTTTATGGTATAAGTTAAAACTATCTTTCTTTCACTATTATTTTAATGCAATCTCTTGTAAACTTGAGTAATCAATGGTTATGAAATGGTACTTTAATTTATTAGTTCTCATTCTTAGAATATTTGAATTTAGTTGTAAGGCAGTTGAGATTCAGAATTGAAAACAATGCAATTATGCATCTTCTAACTATCTTCAACTTTTTTTATTATTATTATGCTAATAGACTGAAATTACAAAAAAAAAACACCATCTTTTAAAATCATGCCAATCTGGTTGTATAGTTATATAGATCGAACACCAAATTTGTGACTATATATTTTAACAATCTTACTTTTATTAGAACAGTAAGTATATTTTTTCTTTGGTTAAGAAATATTAGTACAAACACAATATAAATTAATAAATTAAACTACCATCTAATTTTATTGGTTGCTCAAGATTACTGTAGATGGCACCATAGTAGTAAAAGAAGCAAGACTGCACATGTTTATACTGTAATAATTTTAAAGAAACAAAGATTGTTGTGATAGCATTAACACTTTAGTCAAAAAAAAAGTGCTTATAGTTGAAATAGAACTGAGATTGCTAAAGTATTTACTGATTTTGAAATAGATTTATATAATTAAATAAATTATAAGTAATAGTATAATATAAACTATCTTTATATAACATATATAATAACAATGATAGATACATTAAATGCTTGGTGACACAAAGTAAGAAAAGCTTAGTAGTGAAAAATTTTAATCTAATATGCTAAATATGTTTTCAATATCTTTGTATTGATATCATAATCATAGCAATGAATATGATATCAATACACAACTATTGAAAGCATGCTTAGCATATTGAATTAAAGGTTTTTACTATTAAGCTTTAGTTACTTTGCATTGCCAACCACATAATATATTTATTGCAATCATTTTAATAAAAGCAAAAAAACAAAATGCAGAATAACAATAATAATACATAAAAACTCTTTTGGGCAAATACTAATTTTTGCCCTTTTCAGTGTGTTGGAACTATTTTACAATTATAATCACATAGCATACATAGCAACATCTACCTCTTTTATATGAAATTAACTATAATAATACAATATGTATAAGGCAGGGGGAAAATCTGTATAAATATATACTATATAATTTTCCATTCATTTTTCATTAGCCAATTATTAATCAAATTAATTGTTGTTTTATATATATATATTCATACAATTATTTTTGTTTTACTTAATGTAATTCCTTCTATTAGGCTATGTAATATAGTTTAATGGCTTTATATTTTTTATATAATATATTTTATGTCCATATTTTAAACATAAGTATATAAGGAAAATTTATCATCTCTTATATTAAGTATACAAGCAGATTCAAATTGAGTTCAAACTTTAGGATTTTTTGAATTTTAAGTTATTAGTCCTAATTAGAAAAAAGGAATTAAAAATGATTGCCAGATACATAATGCCTTTAGTTCCAGTTTAAATCTCAAGTCCTCATTGATAAAATCAAATGCCAGAAATCAATTTAAAGATAGAGATTAATAAATTACAAAATCATCTGGTAATCCATGTATTATTCAAACTTATAATAGATAGTGATAAAATAGTAAAAAAAGCCTGAATTAATTTATACTGTAGTAAGCTGAAAGAATCATAACTGTATTGGCATGAAAAGTATTTCTCTAGATGTATTTAACTGAATATGATATTTAAATCAATTTAATGTCAATAAAAAGGCATAATATTATATTGGTTTTTAATGATTATATTTTATAATTAATTTAACTAGTGGATTATTATCAATTTAAAAAAAAATTCTGCTAGACATTAATTTGTTGCAGAGGTAAGTGTAGATAGCAATAAAGTGGTAAACTCAGTAATTCCTGGTTGATCCTCTGCTGAATAAAATAGAACATATTACTTTAATTAATTAAATGGAATTCTTATTCTCATCCTGGATCTTGAATATTCAAACATTGCATGACTTCTTGAGCAATTAACTAATGATTATACAACCTACTTTTTTGAGAAGAGTATTATATTCAAAAGATGATACTCTTATTATATAAAATATAGTTTGTTTATTTATTCTGAATCAGTTATTATTATCATTTTTATTCCTTATCAAACATCTATAGAATTAAAGTATCTGACTTTAATTTAATATTTTTTGATCTGCAGATTGTTTATTTCATATTACTCCAGAAAATATCTTTAAATTAATTATATGATCTTAACCCATGTTTTTTTAATATCTTGAAATTTAGTTTAACATTTCTGTCATTCATCTATTTTCATATTTTTTAATAATGTTTCTAATTAATTCTATTTCTTGTTAATTTTTTCAATGATGTATATTATATCTGTGCATTTTTTCAACCATATATTTAGTTTATAATCATTTTTTGTTAATCACAACTTTCAGATCCAAAGGTAGATCATGATTAAACTAAATATCATCATCAACATTAGCCATTATCAATCCACTGCAGGATGAAGATCTTTCCAAGTTAATCCATTTCCAATCTCTATCCTCTCTTCTTCACATCATCCCTGCACACTTTCTTATTTCATCCGTCCATCTTACATTCTTATATTTTAATATTTTCACAAAATTTATATTGTATATTTTTCATTGTAGGAAATATATATTATTTTTCTAATGCTGTGTGTATATATGTGTATATATAATATTTAAATATTAATATATTGTCTATACTGAGCTTGATGTAATTATAAGGGATTCAAGTTGCCTACAGTTATCTACTTCATCTTATACAACTGATACATATGACTACATACATGTGAAAAAGATAAATGATCTTTAATATATGTGTATTTCGTGCTGAACCGGAAAATGTCAGTTGGTGATGATATGAACCAACAAATGAGCTTTGGCTCAGCATGAAATAAGTATATTGAAGGTCATTTATCTTTTTCATGGGTGGTCATTGTATAGGATAAAATGGCTAGTTATAGTGAGCTTAAAAGTCTGAGTTCAAATCCCTTTTAATTACATTGTGTGTATTTATACTATAGTATATTATAATCTAAGTTTGATACAAATACTTAAACTATTAATTGTTTTATGAATTAAAACAGATTTTTTTTTTCAAATGTAAATATATTTTTGTATTTCTTTGGGCAATTGAAATAGGAATGACTTAATTTTTATGGTTTATAGCACAGGACCCTTTGAATTGAGATTTTGTAGTTGATTAGAAAGCTACATTAATAATCAAGAAAATGATTCTTTTATTTAAAAACACCTCTCTCATCCCTAATACCATCTAATTACAAACTTGAGTAATTACTGATTTTTAAAGCCACATCCAGCATGGAATTATGCTGTGGTAAAATTATTGCCTCTGAAGAACAAGATTTAAAAATCATGGATTAATTCTGACTTATGTAATTGTAACTTTTTTATAAATTTTGAGCAATAAACCATTTGATTAGATCTTAGTGCATATTAATCTCTATCTCCAGGCCAACTTTAATCATTTTATAGTATTAAGTTAAAATCTTGATATGCAAAACACTTTAAAGTTTTGAACCCAACTGAAATATATTATCATCTGCACCATCTGGTAATCAATGATGACTCAAATTTAAAAAATATGGAATAGTATAGAGACCCACTTTTGCTTGTATTATAGTGTAGTAAGAAAAGAGTCAAATGGTCTTGATGCTATTTTTCTATTTTTACAGTTTTCAAGAGATCTGTTTTTATTGAAAGTTTTTTATTTGAAACGTTCTGCTATGAAATAATATTGCTAAGTTAAAATTTATTCATGGGTTTGTCTTTTTCTAAATTTAATAAGCTTTTAATAATTTAAAACCTTAAGTATCTCACTGCAGGATAATGATGTTTTCAGCAATCCTCCATGTTAAGGCAAAACGATATTTTTTTTTATATATTTTCTCTGCCCATTGATTTTTCCTAAGAATTTGCATCTGATATTTACATGCATTTATATAATTAATTACAATGCACATTAACATCCTTATTTTTGCAATTCTACAACTTCATAATCATTTGGGAAGAGTTATCACTATTTAAAAAATATAAGTCTGCATATATATATGACTTATTTTTAACTTCACTTTGAAATGATTTTCAAACATTTCAGAACTGAGTTTAAGAAAAACCAGATTCGGAAATAATGTAAAAAATGCTAGAATGTAATTGAATCCTCTTTTATGACAGTTTTCTTTCTGAGTTTTTTGTAAAACACATATTAAATTTGGAATTTTGAGTTATAACTTTTTCTTAAAATATAGTTAAATATTACAGTTTTACTAATCTTAGAAAAGAGTTCAATATTTTAATCTAAAAACTATACTATGCTATTTTCATTGCATATAAAATGTTTAAAGTTTGAAAAAAAACATTTTTTAAACCAAATAACAGCAATAAAATTAAATGACTTTTCTTTTTATTGTTTTTCTGGATTATAGTTTTATTTTTCTTCTTCCATCAATCAAACTCAAAAGAATTAAGAAATATTTAACCCTTATATTACTGTAGTAATTAAATCATTTTAAAATGATCAGATTTTTTTAAAAAAAAAATCTTATAACATTGGGTAATTCTCTCTTGTAAAATAAAGAAATTACAATAAGCAGTTGAAATATGAAAATTAGAAATCATTATTAGTAAAGTATGTTGCATTAATTTAGTTAGGAACAAATCTATTTGGATTAATTTCTTCACATTTTATATATTTTTTGCATTATCCTCTAGCAGCTGCTTAGTTATATTTTCAACATTTATTTTAACATTTAACCTTTATTCAATATTATATATCAATAAACCGTATCTGATTTATTAAAAATATAGGTTTATAAACAAAAGCATTCATAAAAATAATATTTCAACTTTGAAAATATAATCAAAAGTTATAAACTGAAGTAAATAATCCAAGAATAGCTTTTTTAATCGGATGCTTACCACAGTGCAAACTAAAAAAAAATAATGAAATATTTGTTAATTTAATAGCTAAAAATAAACCATACATCCTGTGACTTAATTTAATAAGCTTGTAATTATAAAAACTAAAGAGCTTGCAATAGTTCTAACAAGCTTTATTGATAAATGATACAAGAGAAAGCATTTAAAAAATCTCTATGTAGAAATTATTTCTATCCTCAGATCAGTTTCATGCTTTTGGTATTCCTCAGTGAGGCACTTGGAGATTTCAGACACCATCCACTCAAAACCAGCATTTATCTGATAATTAACTTTTAAGTAGAGAATCTGAAATTTTCAGATACCTATATGTCTTCAAACTATCCAACACAAATAGCTATATGGGGCTGAGAATTCTTCAGCAATACCTTATATTAATAGTCTTAGCAATATAACATCACTTAAGACTTGAAAGCAAAAGCTGTCCTGAATAAATTATTGTTAAATCATTGTAAAGTTATAATATTTTGTTCTAAAATCTAAAATTGCAGTTGTAATAATTAAATTATCATAAAATTCCTTACTATTATGTTTATGAAGATAGAACTAATCATAATTTTGTTTTGCCATTAGTTTTAGTTTTTCAACTTGTCTTTTAAAAATATGTATTTTTAAATAAGATTAAATGTAATAACAATTAGTTTTGTTTCTAAATAAATACTGTAGAGATATTTTATAAAAATAATCACAAAGACTTCAGTAAAATATAATATATATTTAATAACAATATAATTTACAAGTGTGATTTTATTAGTAATTCTTGATTAAGAATTATTCTTTTTGTAAAATAATACAATAGGGATGCTTTTGTAAGTATTTTCACAAGTATTTTAGAAGCCTGAAATGAGAAAATTTACCAAGTAGCAACATTGCCAGCTCATTTGTATCAGTTCAGATTTTTTAAACAATTAAATCAATATATGTGTGTGTTTCAGTTTCTGCTATCAATGAAACAATATTGCCAAAATAGCCAAAAGCATCTGCAGTGTCATCAATAATCCATGATAAACTGGCACTTAGAATCAATTAAATTATTTATAGTTCTTAAGAGTTTATTTAAAGATAATATCATTATAAATAATGCATATTATCCCATTTAAAGAATTAAAATACTTCATCATCATTTTCAATCACTACCAGTCCACTCAGAATGGTCTCTTCAAGTTCACCAATCTTCTTCAATCTCTGGCCTTTATCCTCCACATCACCCTAGTCCTCTTTCTTATTTTATTCATCCATCTCACACGTGGTCTCTCTCTAGATCTTTTACAATCTCTTCTAATAATATATGCATCCGTACTGCAGCACTTCAGTCTCTTAATTATTTCAATGATATCAGTAACACTATTTGTTCTCTTACTCACATATTTCATTTTTCAATCTCTTCTTGTTATTCCTAACTTACATCTCTCCATACTTCATTGAGTTGAGGAGTCTGAAGTGTGTGTATTGCCTTTTTGTTAAATGTCCAAGTCTCAGATTTGTAAGCAAAAAACTTTTTAATATTTAAAAACCTTCCTTTTCAAACATATAGGCATATTTTCTTTTAATATTAAATTATTTCTACCATAAAGCACCCCAACTAAGTTTAATTTGATGATTAATTTCATCCATTATGTTTCCATTTGTGGCAATAATCTGATCAAGATATTTGTAGTTGTTAACTTCTTTTATCTCATCATTATCAATCTTTATTTTCTTCCATTAAAAAAATCCATTTTTAACATTTACATTTAATCTTACTTTTTTACTTTCATCTGATAACTCTTGTAACATTTACTGAAGCTCTAAAGTATTATTTGAAAAAAACAACCACAACTTCTGTAAAATCTAGATGACTAAAATAATGTTCCTTTAATTTTATTCTCTTAGCTTTCCATTTTAATCCACAAATACTGCTTTAAAAAGCTTTGGAGATATGGAATCATTCTGTCTTATATCCTTCTCAATGTTAATCTTCCTAATATCATAATCTAGTAGGTAATCTAATTGTTGCTGTTGCATTTTTATAAATATTCTTCAGAATATGACAGTATCCTGGATCTATACTTTAATGATCCAAAGCCTTAATGACTGAAGAAATCCATATAGAATCAAATGTCTTTTTGTAACCTACAAATCCAAAGCATAATGACAACTCATATTTTTTGGTAATTTGTATAATTTCTCTCAATAGTTGGATATTATTTTTTTGTTTGGTTAAATTCCAAAGTATGCTATAGATTTATTGTAATTATTTTTATAAAATTTTTGCATAAAACAGATAAAAGATTGATAAGTATATATTTTATAATATCTCCTTTAAGATCTTTTTTAAATAGTAATATTAATACTGCATTTTAGAAATCATCTAGTACATCTTTATTATTTAAACATTTGGTATATAACTTTGCCAAAATTTGTTCTATTTCTTCTCCTGCCTTTTTTAAGATATTGATTATAATTCTATCATTACCTAGAGTTTTTTCCCTTTTTTATAAATTTAATTTCATGTCTCACTTCTTTTACAATCCTGGGCAATTCAGAAAATATAATAGTTATAGGAGACATGTTTTTTTAATATTTATTGCTATATAATTCTTGATACAACTCTTCTATACACTTCATGGCAGCATCTCTCTTTTTAATAATAATCCCTTCTGTTTTTTCTTATTGCAAAAATCATTTTTTTACTAATATTAAAATATTGTTTTGCACTATTGAGATTTTTATTATCTTTTATAGCTTTCCTTGCTAGTTCACAATTATAATTTTTTATAACATAATTCATTTTACAAAATTTTAGATATTCAGTCCATCTTAATGCATCATTTTTATATATTTTCATATTTCTTCTTTTCTTCATAGTAGAAATTTTAATAGACAATTGTTGCCTTTTTTGGCCTATACATATATACATACATACATTTAGTTAAAAAATGTAAAATGGATTCATTCTATTTTTTAAAAAGATTTTATCTCATATTTGGAAAAAATAGCAAACCTTAAAAGTGTTTATTAATTTACAGCATATGTAATGGAGAGATCCCTAAAAATTGTAATAGATTAAAACATAGTGCTATATAAATAAATATCTCATTATATATATATATATATATATATATAATGAGATATTTATAGTAATAAATATATATATATATATATATATATATATATATATATATTACTTCTAATACTGATGTGCCATAAATTCATAGATGTCAATAATTAAAATGTAGCAAATGGAATTAATAGTTATTAATTAATAACTTCACACTGTCAATTTCAAATGCTTAAGATTTGCCTATACATATACATTTAGGTTAAAAAGGTAAAGTAGATTCATTTTCTCTTTTAAAAAGACTTTGTCTTATGTTTGGAAAGGAGAGTATTTTTTAAAATGTTTATTAGTCTACAGCACATGTGTAGCATTATATAAATAAATAATTCATTAATTGTAGCCTCATTAATTGTTTACTTTCATTCCCAACACGTTGATTGGCACCAAATGTAATAGAACAACCCAATCGTTAGGCAGCCCAAATGTAATGGAACATAACATATGAATAAACAGAAAACAAATTGCTCCAAATGCTGGAGCCAAATGTAATAAAAAGACTTGTTACCAAACATAATAGAAAACAATATACAAATAAAGAAAAAAAAATTGTCATACATTAAGTAGACAAATGCAACAAATGTACCATATGTTCAATTGCTCCAATTAGTTGCCTCAAATGATAGAATGTAGTATCCAAATGAAGAAAGATGAAATTATCCCAATAATTGGACAGCAAGTATAATATAACACTATTTACATATGATAAGAAATGAAATCAATTATAGCAGAAAACCATACTCATATAAAAGAAATAAAATGAAATAGAATGTCCCTAACTAACTACATATAAAATAAACTTGGATATCACAAAGCATAAATAAGATCTATCAAATAATTATTCTCAGGGTTAATTTGATCAAAAGGAATTTCATTGAATTCAATATATATCTACAAACAAGACTATGTATAATTTAACATTTTAATTAATGATGGCTTAAATAAATAGTTAACCAAAACACAACATTACCATTTAGTTGATGAAGAGTTAATCAATTTAACTATTGAATCCTACACTAAAAAGAGAAAATAAAAAGAATATTAATAAATTTTAAATGAAAAAAAAATCAAAATCATTTTTTTATAAAACAGATGATATAAGCTTTATTTCAAGATAATGATTGGATCTCAATGGTTATTTTTTCCAAAAATACAGCAATAAACACAAATGTGAGTATCATAACAACAATATTATCTAAATGTGATATAAATTACAATAATTGTAACAAATCTTGCAAATAATCAACATTAGTTTTACTTTAAAGCAAAACACTTTTTCAAGAATACAAAAATTGAAGCAAATAAATTTTATAAATAATTTCATTCAGTTCATGAATTTTTATAATTAGACTTTAACAATATTCAACAGGATTTGGATTAACATTGCAATGTCTATCCAAATCAATTATATTTATATAGCAATGTTACTTGATATAAAGAACTTGGGACTGTTAGCTAAATATAGGGACAAAGTAATGTTGGACATATGTAAGATGTATTTAAACAAAGCAAAACTCTCCATACAGCATTGCCACCCAGTGCCAAACAGAGTAATCAATGAATGCCAGAAGGCTTATGCATAAAATCCCTATCTAATGCCTACTCATCCAATATCCCCAGACTAGTTTCTGGCTTATGGCACTGGGTGGCAATACTGTATGGAGAGGTTTTGCTTTGTTTATAAACAATTATTTGCTAGTATAAGAGATCGTGATCATGTGATGCTTAATGGTTTAACACCAATCCTACCTAATAAGATGTATTTCCGGTATATCATTTAACGAGGAAGGCAAAATGCACAAATTTATAATTACCATGATTGATCTAAATAGTAGTGTTTTTAAACACTATCTACTAACATGAGAAGATTAATCTCTTTGTCTAAACAATGAGAAGTTTTGGTCAATGATAGTTTTTTAAATATCTTCCTGTTAGGTGATCTGATCCAAAAGTCAAACTATTAATACTCAAAAGGCTATTTTAAAACTCAATAATAATAATAATTCAAAAATTAATTTTCTCTTGAATCTAATTTTAATACAAGTGGGTTTTTTTTTTTTTTTAAATTTTGATGTGATTATACAAGATACAGAAAAATCAACTCAAAAATAAGAAATTAACACTCCTACTCTTTCAGAGTTGTCAAGCGTTGGTGGTCGAGTGATCAGCACAGTTTCCTTACAAGCAGTTGTCTCGAGTTTGCGGGTTCGCATCCCGGCCGATGCTTTGACACATAAGAGAAGAAAAAACTCACATTCATCATAAGTATTGTAACGTTTTTCATATTACTAGGCCCTTATACGCCTCAAATTTATATTTGAGCGTGAGTTGATCAAACTGTATCAACATAAAAAAAATTGTATTTTAATTCTTAACACAGCTATTTTTCCTGATCAACTTCGGACTAGAATGATTACCGGGTACAATCGTGAGCAGAACCAGTTTTTAATTTCTACTTGAGGGCGCCAGGGTCGTTAGACCCACTGAGACTGTGTCAAATATTGTAGCCCGTAAGGTAATTATACGATCTAATTTAAATAACTAAAGGTAAAAAAAAAACTACATTGAATAGTATTAATTTTTGACACGTACAATGAAAGTGAAGTTAATAATAAAGATTTATTATAACTCGTCAAACATTCAATAATTATGATTAAGACAGACATTACAACGTTGGAAAGGATTGTGCATATGAATTCATTAATCTACGTCGAATATTGGAGTATTAATTATTTAGTCTGATTTTCTGTAGCAACATTTAGGTTCATTCCTCAGTTCGTAAATCTTCTGATCCAAGAAAATTTTATGGGATAATATTTCAATTCAATTCATTATTCATAAAGCTTTATGTAAAAAAAAAAATTATGTACATTTACTTACCGGTAAGTCAACATTAAGTAGGTCATCGATCTTCCCGACGTACAATTCAGTTAGTGAGTAGTCCGCAGTAGCTGTTTTTTTTCTTTTAGTTTTATTTCCGAATCTCCGATCTAATTTAGGTAGCACGAGGATGATCTAGGTGACTTTTTCTGAGAGAAAGTGTCGGCAAACGATATCGTTCTACTCACTCATGGCGAGCGATTTCAGCTGGTATCTAAGTGAACACATTTTATTAAAAGAAATATGAAACACTTCCAAATGCTCAGCACTATTGGAACACCCAGGTAAAAAGACCCCTTTTCAAATCTGTCTGCTCCTTTTATACTCTTCGATTCTTTTTAGAAGCTCTGCGCACGTTCTTTCTTTTTCTTTGTTCCACTTTATAAACTTCTACATTCTTCTCCTTTTCTTTTTTACAAAGTCTGTTTTCCGCTAAGAATTTTGGCCATTTTTAATTACCATCAGAAAATTGTTTCTGATAACAATCTTTCGCCTTTTGAAATTTCCTTTCGCTATTTTAATCAATGATTCAATATGCACTTTCCAACATTGAATTTATTTTAGTTAACTTATTTCTAAAAAAAAACTAAACTTTCACTGTACGTTTTTTTTTTCTCTTTTCAAAACATTATGCTAAAACAAATAAAGATCGTGTTCGCTTTCTTTCTTTCCTCTCTTTTTTTTTTATAATACCTAATATCAAAAAGTAATTTGTACTTTATATATAAATAAATGGTACAATACCACCGGGGCAGGGGAATGAGAATAAAATATGGGCTTGAACTAATTTTATTCTTAATAAGTCTTTATGGAGTACTTCTAACCCATGTCCTAGTCTTATATGGTTTCAGTGACCTAGCGTTATAGGTACCCTTTCTCCTTCACCATTCTTTAAAGTGAAAGCATTTGGACCATCCTGTCGGCTGATTTGGTAAGGTCCCTCATCAAATTTTGGAATTTCTTAAAAATATGCTTCCCAGTTTGACTCACAGGGTTCGTTTTTACCCATACTGTATCCCCTGTTTTAAACTTATCAGTCAGGCCTCCTTTCCGCTGGGTTCGGAGCTTGGCACAGTGTTCCAATTTTTTTCTTGCTTCTTCACGATCTCTCCCTTTATCAATGTTTTCTGGACCAGCGGGTAACTTGGATTGGTACAACCTAGGTATTGTTGTCCGAAGTGAAGTCTTACAGGTGCAAATCCGGTAGATTCATTATGAGACCAATTTATGAAATTTAACACCCTTGGGAGTTGTTTCACCCATCCTCTATGGTTGGATGCAGTATATACCCTGAAGAGGCGTCCTAACTCTCTCATCACCCACTCACAAGGGTTTGATTGTGGATTTTGTATGGATGACAATATGTGTTTTACCTCCATCCTCTCTATCCACTGTTGCCAATCATAAGATGTGAACGGTGTACCGTGGTCCGACAAAATAGCTTTTGGTTTGCCTACCCTTTTAAAATATCGTACCTCAAGGGCTCGTATGGCATTCTTGGTATTGGCTTGGGTCACCGGATATGCTGACACCCATTTTGAAAAAAGTCATATACTACTAGTAGATATTTCATTTTCCAAAAGCCCAATGGTCCATAAATCAATAGCACCAGGTCATTGGGTTCTTTAGGGATGATAGAATTCAATGGACCTTGATACGACTTGTTTGCTGGTTTTGTCTTCTGACACATTTCACATGAGCTTACAATCCTGGTGACCTGTGCTCTCATATTCGGCGAGTGGAACCATGTTGTCAATAAGGCTTCCACTTTATTTACACCATAGTGCCCATACAAATGATGTGTGTAGTCAATAAGTCCTTCCTGTAAACTTTCTGGTATGATCATTTTCCATTGATTCTTTTGAGGATCGGTGATATACCATAGGATCCCTTCTTTCAGGTGGTATCTTTCATCAGTGTTAGCATCTGTTGTCTCTCTCGCTTCATCTTTGTCTTCTAGTTGATCAATAATTTTCTTGTAGGTCGGGCTTTGCCGTTGTACCTTTCCTAAGTGTCTCAATCCTTCTTCTACTACAGCATCTGTTTCTACTTCTACACTTGCCAAACAGATATCTTCCATCTGCAAATGGTCCTGGGTATCAGGAACAATATTCCGGCTCAATGTGTCGGCTACCACATTTTCAGTGCCCTTACAATACTGGATGGAATAATTGAACTCCTGGAGAAAAAGGCTCCATCGGATTAGCCTACTATTTGTTAAATAACTGTGATTTAAGAACTCTAGGCTCTTATGATCTGTCCTAACAATCGTTTCCGATCCTATCAAGAATTGGCGGAACTTCTGAAATGCCCACACCACAGCCAAGGCCTCTTTCTCTGTTACACAGTAATTAATCTCTGCACCTCTCAGTGGTCTGCTGACAAAATAAATTACACCCCAGGTACCATCCTCTTGAGCTTGCATAAGAGCAGCACCTAACCCATACCCACTACTATCTACCTGAACAATAAACGGTTTCCTTAAGTCAGGGTAAACCAGCATCACTTGACTAAGGAATTTTTCTTTAATAACCCTAAAATTGGTCTCATGCTGTTCCGTCCATTTCCATGACGTTCCCTTACGTAATAATTGCAGCAGAGGCTCCATGTCTGAAGCAAAGTTTTTGTAAAATTTATTGTAGAAATTACACATCCCCAAAAACGATCTCACCTGTTTTGGTGTTCGAGGGGCTGGAAAATCTCATATTGCCTGGATTTTGTCCGGGTGGGGTCTAATCCCATTGGCATTAATTAAGTGCCCTAAGAAATTCACTTCTTCCGCTGCTAAACAGCTTTTTTGCAGATTAATGCGAATATCCTTCATATTGCACTCTTGTAGAAACAACTTGAGGTGTTGTAAGTGTTCCTGGGCATTATTGGATGCAATAATCACATCATCCATGTAAACAGTGATTAACTTTTTATTTCTGGGCACAGCACAGATCGAGACATTTTAGCAGGCCTGCTCACTATTCTTGAGACCAAAAGGCATTCTGTTAAATTGGTACGATATACCATTATATCGAAATGTGTACTTCGGTCAGCAGGTGTAACCTGATCTGCCAATAGCTGGCAGTCAGATCTAACGTGGAAAATATCTTTTTCCCCCGGAATTTATTTACCAACTCATTTATTGGAGGTGGAACATTTTGATCTGGCCATGTAATCTTGTTCAATTGCCTGGCATCCAAACACAGTCGTATGGTTCCATCTTTTTTTTTTACAACCACCAATGGGTTATTATATGCTGATGAACCCTTAGTGATAATATCCCACTCCTCCATTTTAGCTAATTCTCTCTCTACCTCAGCTCTATAGTGGTGTGGCACTGGGTATAATCTTGCCTGGTATGGTGTACTGTCAGCGATCTTGATCCTGTGCTCATACCCTTTAATAACCCCGGATTTATCTGAAAAATTCGATTTATATTCATTATTCATAAAGCTTTATGTAAAAAAAAATTATGTACATTTACTTACCGGTAAGTCAACATTAAGTAGGTCATCGATCTTCCCGACGTACAATTCAGTTAGTGAGTAGTCCGCAGTAGCTGTTTTTTTTCTTTTAGTTTTATTTCCAAATCTCTGATCTAATTTAGGTAGCACGAGGACGATCTAGGTGACTTTTTCCGAGAGAAAGTGTCGGCAAACGATATCGTTCTACTCACTCATGGCGAGCGATTTCAGCTGGTATCTAAGTGAACACATTTTATTAAAAGAAATATGAAACACTTCCAAATGCTCAGCACTATTGGAACACCCAGGTAAAAAAGACCCCTTTTCAAATCTGTCCGCTCCTTTTATACTCTTCGATTCTTTTTAGAAGCTCTGCACACGTTCTTTCTTTTTCTTTGTTCCACTTTATAAACTTCTACATTCTTCTCCTTTTCTTTTTTACAAAGTCTGTTTTCCGCTAAGAATTTTGGCCATTTTTAATTACCATCAGAAAATTGTTTCTGATAACAATCTTTCGCCTTTTGAAATTTCCTTTCGCTATTTTAATCAATGATTCAATATGCACTTTCCAACATTGAATTTATTTTAGTTAACTTATTTCTAAAAAAAAACTAAACTTTCACTGTACGTTTTTTTTTTTCTCTTTTCAAAACATTATGCTAAAACAAATAAAGATCGTGTTCGCTTTCTTTCTTTCCTCTCTTTTTTTTTTTTATAATACCTAATATCAAAAAGTAATTTGTACTTTATATATAAATAAATGGTACAGTATTAAGCCTCCTAAGGAATGCTGAAAGTCATTTGAATTTTATTTTTATCGTTTTTGATGTATTGCCTGACTTTTACCATTTAAGTCAGTAATCAACTTTTAAATAATTACGATTATTTATATTAATAAAATCATATTGTTTTCATTTTATTAGAAATTTTTTAATTGTTATGTATGGTTTAAGGAAGTGGTAATATGGTGAAATCTGAAACTCAATGCCTACGGATCATGTTTCCAGTTTTAAATATGCAGGTGATCGAACTTCTTATGAACTCCTAAATAATAAACAGTTTGATTATTAAATTTTTTAAAATTAAGTTTGTTATATATCAAATAGAAATTTGAAAAATCAGTTATCTCCAAATAATTGTAGACATTTAAATTTTTTTATAAAAACATTCTTTTAATTAATTTTTCTAAATGATTGAAATGTACCGAAATAAAACAAATTAATTAAATAAAAAAAATCGTTAAGTGTTTTTTTTAAAGACATTTTAATTGTGATTAGAACATTTTAAACAAATGGTCAAATTGTATGTGCGTATGTTTTATATGTATCTTATTGCTTGTCTTGTTGGCATTGTACCTGAATGATGTAGAAGCTTATTAAAACTTATGACATAGGTTTAAATTTTCAAATGCTAAAATAAATTGTCTAAGAGTGCAAAAAGCAGAGACAAAGTATTATTGATGATGATCAGAATTAGTATATATTGCTTGCTCAAAAACTGATCATACTACATTTTATGAATTGATATGTACATAGGATGTCAAGGATTCCGTTAACTAGGTATTATTTGGATGGAACAAAGTTGGAAAAAAAAAAAAAAGCTCGTAAATATTAATGATATAATAGGCTTTATATTTTAAATATTTATTGAAGTGTAAGAAATCAATAATTGTAATAATAAGCTATCATAAAAATATCAGGCTTAGTTTTGTTATTTTAAAAAGTTACTAATTAATGGGAAATATATCAAATTTATTTAATTAGTTGGAATTAAAAATTCATTGTTACAACAGAGATCAGATGACACACTGGCATTTGAGTAGTAATGACAAATAGAATTATGATCAATCATCCATCAGTAATAAGATTTTGCACATTGAGTTATTGACCCACTTTTTCCAAGTTCTCCAAAACTTTTTCTAAGTATAAAAGTTCTAACATAATCAATCAAACTAATATTATTTTAATATTGACCAAAAATTATAAATATTTGATTAAACCAACCTGTGAACTTTAGCATAGTGATAGAGTGATATATTTGAGAGTTAAAGATTTCTGAATCAAGATTCAATCTGTTACTTCCGGGGCTTGAGTGTCACAAGACATTTTTTACTGTTTGTTTATTTATTCTAGCTCTGATGAAGACTGCAAAAAAGTCAAAACTGTCAGGAAATTAAATAAATTATATTAAAAAAAATTGCATTAAAATGTATATGAGGGTAGTTATTGTAAACAATATATATTATTCTAGGATTAAGGCTACAAATTTATTTAACTAACAATAATGACTGATGAAAATAAAAACTCAGAATGATAATTCAGTAATTGATGTCAATTTTATTGAATAATATGTATATATTTCAATAAACACAGTACTAATATATAAGACAACCAGAAAGATTATTTTTCTGTGTGTTATTAATTTAAATTAACCATACTTTTTTTTTATCCAAAAAATTTAAAAGTGTAAAGCAGTAATATACTATTACATCCAATGATATTATAAAGCATAATTTTTCTGACAATACTCTAATTCAGGACCAAATTAATAATGCCATGTTTGCATTGATTTAAATTTGTGATTTACATCACTATCCTAAAAATCATGTTTTATAACACCAGGGGCCATAACAATAAAATATCTGCTTTAACACTGCATGTTTTTTTATATATAAAAAGAGAGATAATTTATTTAAATTATTTGTCCAAAATTTTATAGACTTTCAAAAATTCACAAAACAGATACCCTTTTCATCTACTAGTGAGTGCAATTGGATATCCCATTCATGTTTTAGCTAGATATTTATCTGATATAAAAAACCTACAATTCCATTCATTAAATCATATGTTAAAAACTCTATAGAGTTTTATTTCTCTAATAAAAATATAAATATTAATACAAATGATATTCTAGTTAACTTTGGTGTTATTTCATTATTTACAAACTCTTCATTTGCTTTAAATATCATTTCCAAATGATGCAATTTACCAGATCATATTATTAAATTAATTAAATATTGCTTTTCAAATACTTATTTTATGTACAATGGACAATATTATAAACAGACCTTTGGTATTCTGATGGGCTCACCAATCTCAAGAATAACAGCTGACTTTTTAATCGAATATATAAAAATCCATGCTTTAGAGTCAGCATCTTTAAAACCTCTTGTTTGGCTAAGATACATAGATGATACATTTAACATCTGGCAACATGGGGTAACGACAACTTATATGAATTTTTTCACTCATATAAGCAATATAATCCTAATATTAGATTTACAATAAATACAGAAACTGATGGGAAACTTTCTTTTCTTGATGTACTTGTCAAAAATAGACTTTTACCTTTTTCAATTTTCATAAAATCTACACACACTGACTGATATCTAAAATTTTCATCACATCATCATCCAGATCCAATCTTTTCTGAAGCAAAAACTCTTTTCACTAGGGCTATTAACCTTCTTTTAGATAAATCCAATCTTAAATATGATATAAATCATATAAGCAATGTCTTATCGTTGACTATAAGAATAAAATAATGCACCAAGTCTTGATTCAAATACTAAACAATCAAAATAAAAAACAAAAATAAAAAGAAACAACTATTAAAATTTGTATTCTTTATATAAAAGGAATTACTGACAACATTGTATATATTTTAAGACATTATAATATAAAGACAGAATATACCACTTATCAAAAGATTAGTAGCATTATAACCAAGCCTAAAAACTCAATCCTACTTGAAACTTCATGGAGTTTATAAAATTCCATGTAGCATTGGTAAAGCTTCTTATATAGGTATTAATAATCATCACATCAATACTAGAAGAGATGAACATATTAATGCAATTAAAAAGTAATCGTCAACACTATCTCTTTATGCTATAATACATGTCATAGTTTTGATTTTTCTAATATGAGAATACTATACAGATATGACACTCTCCAATAATGTCAGATCAGAAAAGCCATTGGGATCTTTAATAGGCTATATTGCATCAACAAATGTGATGATACATGCAAATTATCTTCTATTTGAAAATTTTCTTTAAAAAATTCATTAATCTAAATAATTTCTTAAAATTATTACTCCTGTTTTCTATTAATTAAATTTTCATTATTGTTATACATCAGTGTTTAAAGCACCTCTACAATTATTTTACAATATTTAATACCCAGTTGATGACCAATGTGACTTAGTCAAAATGTTATATATATATATATATATATATATATATATATATATATATATATATATATATATATATATATATATATATATACATTAAATTATACATGGGATGTTCCTGGATAATTTATTTATATATATTATGTGGTGTTTGTAGAGCTTCTTATAATAGGTAGAAGCAGTCATAGCATGAGTTAAGAGATGGACATGTTAATGCATTTAAGTTTCACTCATCAACTTCAACACTCTTACTCCATGCTGTAGATACAAGTCTTTAATATTGATTTCTCTAACATGAAAATTTTATCCACATGTGACATTCTCCAACAGTGTAAGATCAGAGAAGCCATTGAAATTTCTCAAAAGACAAGACTATATCAACAAACATGATGATACATACAAAATGCCTTTATTTGGAAGAAATTTTTAAAAACCATTAATCTAAACAATTTCTAATTTTTATTATTTTTGTTTGTTTTTTAGTGGTAGAAATTTCAATCTTGTTGTAGGTCAATGTTTATAGTGACTTTACAATTAGTTTTTGTGATATTTATTACCCAATTGATGACCATTGTGACCCAGCTGAAATGTTGTACAAATATTTTTACTAGAATAAATAATACACAGGTGAATCTGGACAATGTCATTTATGTATAAGATAAAAAAGTGTTAAAGATAACATTTAATTTAAAAACTAAGATAAACTTTTTGAAGTTGTAGGTAGATGTGTAATGAGCATATTAGATATATAATAAATTCGAATAAGGGGCAAAAGTTCTGTCAAATAGCAAACAATTTTTCAATGTCTTTTGTTTTTTGTTTTTAAAATCTAATGCACAAGAAAGTTTTAAAAAAGAACAATTATGTAACATTAGAAATTTGATCAGTGTAAATTTTAATAAAAGGTAAAAAGTTGAATGCTATAAAAAAGACTTAATAAAGTATGATACCAATGGGGAAAAACATGTATTAAGGTGCTCTGTAATATATATATATATATATATATATATATATATATATATATATATATATTTGTTTAAATACTGAAAATGACAGAACTGGTCCTGCAATCCATAAGTCCATTACTCTAAGACTGAACTAAACAATGTGGGGAAAAATAAAAGTAAATAGATTAATTGAATCTCAATTTTGTTTTATTTAAAAACAATCCTTACATTAAACACATTTTATTTTAAATATATTATTTTTTATATTTCAATACTTTTAATACTATTTCACAATGTATTTAATTTGAAAAATTTCGTTGTGCATCGGCATGTATGAATAAACAAAGCATCCCAAAGAACTATTAAAGCTTAAATAAATATTTACAATCTCATATAAATATAGGGGATTTGAATTCAGGCTTTCAAGCACTCTTCAACTATCCCCACTATCTCATTCACATGATCATACACACATATATTGGTGATTATTTATCTTTTTGACATGTATGTAATCAGTTGTATGACATAGTATGGATAGTTGAAGGATGCTTGAAAGTCTGAGTTCAAATCCCCTATATTTACAATTAAGCTTCAGGTATATGAAGAATGCCTGTATTTCAAATATGATATAAAGTAAATAAATGTAAAATAAATAATATTTATTATTAAATATTTTACTTGTTATTTAAATTAAAATTACTAGTTTACTTAAAATAATGATATAATATAAACAATATTTCTATGAACAAATGTTTTTAAAATGTTATGCTTTTTAAGTGACATTTTAAAAATAAAATGGTAAAAAATATAATAATAAAATTGTTATTAACCAGATATGCATGTCTAAACCAAAGCTTGAGCATGAGGCAACAGGAGTTAAATAAAATTGATCCTGACAATCCTCTAAAACTAAAGCTTCATAATTTTATTAGAAATACTGACTCTCCAAAATTGTCATTAATTTTTAAGTGCTTCCAGAAATATTATCATTTTACAACTTGTGTTCAGTTTTAAAGCAGGATCATGATGGGAGGGGGGGTGTTGGGTGGAAAGAATTGATTATATAAATTAACGCTATTCTTTCTTTCAAATGAAAATTGTCATTTTAAAATTATTTGTTCCCAATTGGGAATTTCCACAAGCTTTATTTTTAGATATGCATATTTTTCTCTCTATATTATAATATAAAATTGTAGTTCTGATAAAATTCCTAGATATCCAGAAAAGTGAAATTTCAGCAAGATACTTAAAAGTTTAGCTCTGCCCTATCCTGTCTTGATAAATCATCTTTTTGTATTCTGATATTTTTTGATATCACTAATTTTATGACATTGTTTAGAGAAAATAGTTTGAATAACCAAAAACATGTTTATTTGTGAATTTATTATAATTCTTTTTTTTTTACAATAATTTATATTTGAATACAAGTATACTGTATATACATATACAATAGTTATTAATAATCAAGAATATATATTATTAATTTATTTTGAGAAAATATTTTATTTGTAAAAACACAGTGTTAAATTTTTGCACAGTGAAACTCTACCTGAAAAGCATTTACAAGCTTAGTTTCTACAACATCCATGCAATTGGTAATAGTGAGTATGAAAATATAATATTACAAATTTTTTTTAACAATTTTAAACATTTAAAGTGTAATATACTAGATTTAAAGGAAAATATTTATTCTTTCATATTTTAAAAACAAATATCAAATATCAAAAATTTAAATGATTTTGGAAAATGAAAATAATCTTTTTTAAAAATGATGACCTACAAACTTTTTGGTTTGATTATGATTTCATTTTTTAGTATTTTAAAACAATATAATATGAATAGTTAGAATCTATTTCAGTTGTAAACAAAAATATCTATCAAATGAACCATATAAATATAATAGTTTAATCTTAAATTCAATGTTGAACAAAAGCAAAGAAAATGACAAAGTAGAAAAGGGTTATATGGTGTATTCATTTTTTAAAGCTTCTCCATGATTGTAAATAGTATTAAAGAAGACTTTTTATGCATGACATTATATTTTATTTTGTATTAATATTATTTATGTAAGAAATATAATATTGTCTATATTTTAGTATATATTTATGTAATATTTTTAAAAATAAGGTTCAGCACATAAATTTAAAAATAAAATTGGAAAAAAGAGCATTAATATAAAGAAATATTTTATTATATTATTTAATAATAAATTATTTATTTAAATAGAAAAGCATTTCACATTATATGTGATGTTTCAAATATTATGATCAAATCTTTAATATATTTGCTTTATTTGTGAATTTGCTTTTATATGGATAGAATTTGAAATTGTTCCCAGGTATAATAATCTAGTTAATTGTTATAAAAATGAAATATACCAATTAAATCCCATGTATATATTTAACAAATGTCATATTAAACTTAAAATGTCATGGAGATAAACTTTAAATAAAAAGGTGTAAAAAATAAGTTTGTTAAATATTGTTTCATATATTATAATTAATGGTAGCATTGCTTATTTAGCCATACATTTTATTTAATTATAATTAAGAGAGACACATAAGTGGATTGTTAAAATATAATGTTTTTAGTAGTAAGAATATCCTAAAATATAAATATAATGCTGTTACGTATTAGGTTTTATTGAACTTAGGTGTGATAGCCTTAACACCTTTAAAGATGATTTTTTTAAGAACCATTGATGTGACATATAATACAGTTTATTTATAAAATGTAATGAAGAAATGTACTCCTTATACACAATCATGCAGTCAAATTATACTATAAAAATAATTCTCAAATATAGTCATATCATTTTATTACTTATTATAATAGGTATTATTATTCAGGTCAACATGGATCTATTAAAATAGTATCTAAGCCTAAGAAAGAGAACTGCATAAAAGAGAATGACAGCCGCTGTCTTATATTTATTTTTTTTAATATTTGCAATTATATGAAAGTAAATATACTCATTTGGTGGGAATAGTCATCCATCTATAATTAAACTTCAATCAATTTTGTATTTCATTACTATATATATATATATCACTGATGATAGCAAATCAGCTTGAAATCAGCTGATCTGAGGGTGGAGCCAACGAAATAGACAGTGAATTCTGATTCTGATATTTATGTAAACAAAAATAAGCTTGTTTGGAGGTTTTGGTAAAGCTCCATCTATTGATTATAAATACAAGCGATAGCAAGTTTACGTTTTTATAACTTGTTTTTGTTTTTCATATATATATATAAGCTTAAAACTAAACTAATCAATAAATAATCAAAATAACAACATATAGTTTAAATAGGTTGTTATTTTGTAGTTCTTTACACTTGAGAAGTCTGTTTGTGCAGTGAAACCATTGGTAGTGTTTTACAGTTTATTTTTTGACTAGTCTGGTTATGTTGTAAAATTAGGATAATTTTAATTATATATATATATATTAATTCTAATATATTCTCATAAATAAATAATGATTTCATAGTATTAATTTTGGGAACTTCCATATAATTAAATAACTGACATTTCTGTACAACAATAACTACTTTCCTCAGAGCTTCTTTAATTGAAATTTAAGGTTTATATCTGAGCTAATAATAGTTTATCGTTTAAAGAATGATCAATAATAATCATTAATGTACTTATTTAAAGAGGTAACATTAAAGTTGTGAGTGTAATAACTCTGACACTTGTAATCAAGCTGGAAGAATTTGATATTCATATATACTTAACCAATAATAAAGACATATGTAAGATATAGTAATGTAGACCAACTAAAGAGTGCTAGTTCATCATGATAAGCATCTTGGGTGTCATTTGTTTTTTTAATGCCTTTGTTGATAAATTTCAAAAATGTGTAGTAAAATATAAGTTTTAGATATGTCTGTATATATATATATATATATATATATATATATATATATATATATATATATATATATATATATATATATATATATATATATATATGAAGCTGAATTATTCCAAGTGTTATATGTTTTAAGATCATCTGGAATTTGAAAGCTGTTTGGAAATGCTTGCATAGTGAAGGAGAGTGATTTAACTTTTGTTACTGTTTTATGATTATAATGTGGTGGAGCTGAGAAAAGGGATGCACTTTTGAAAACCATAACAATCCTCAAATATATATATATATATATATATACAGCATATTATATGGTGTAATTAATTATATCTTTTTTATCTAATATTTTATATTATTAAGCATGTTTATTTTTGCATATAATATAAGATTAGTTACTTCATGTTTAGAACATATTTTCTAACAACTTTTTTCTTTTTAAAACAGTAGTTTGTGTAAGGCATAAGAAATGATGATCACATGATATTTTTCTTTTTATTATTATTAGTCACATTCAACATTCAAACTCAATAATCTATTTCATTTATTTACTGATATGAATTGTTTAAACATAAAAACAGAAAATACTTTAAAAGAAAAAAATAAAAGATTTCAGATAATTACTTTATTTTAGTTTAATTTATGACGGTTATTTTTCATTGATTGCTAAATTATTTCCTGAATAAATTAGTAATTTTTGAAGTAATGCCCTGCTTATTTATCTCAACTCTTGTATTTACCTATTGATTTGGATTGGGAGTGTGATAAAAAGGTATAAGCACATAGAATTCTTATTATATGTATACTATATACTGCAGGATACCTGAGTAAAAAGAACTACAGATCTACTTTATTTAATTTAAAAAGATGTTTTTAGTTATAAATATTTGTATTTTACTATATAAATTAGTAACATTCAAACATTTGTGCCGTATATCATAATTTTTTAAGTCATGAAATGTCATCTAATTTTAAGATATCACATATAAATATACTTTATTGAAATGTATTTAAAATTGTATAAAATAATATGACAGCTGCTACAGCATTTTATTTATATAAATATTCACGAGTATAAAAATATATTGGCGGAGATAGCCATTCATTTATTTATTAAAACATTCATTAAAATAATATATATATAATTATTTTAAAAATTATTAATATATATATATATATATAAGTTACTTTACAATAACAAAAGTTTTAATAAACCAGTGGAATATCACCTCTGCAATATAAGCAATTTCATCTTTTATATACTGAGACTGTTTTGATGTCAGATCGATATTATTCTATGTGTTTAATTATTGTTTGGTTGTTATGAGTTAATTCAAATATGGAAATCAATTAAATGGTTTATATATATAGAAGTTAGTACATTTTTCAAAAGGTAAACTATGATAATTAGACAAAAAAAAATGAAGAAATAAATGGAGCCATAAAGATAGATTTTTGAAAAACAAAGATATATATGAAATTAAAAATGAATAAGATAAATATGTAATATGATTTAAAGCAGTATATTGGACATTGAGAAAATCACCACTTCCTGTAGGCGATTAATCTACAAAAAAAAAAAAAATCATGAAAAATTAATACCTGTTTGCAGAATAATGTTAAAAAAAATGTCAGATCTAAAAAAAATTGACCAATGAATATTTAAAAAGTGATAAAATAAATAAAATGGGATCAGGTGATTGATTAATCAGAAGTATTTTTCATAAAGGGAAAAGTTGAAACATTGTCACTTAAAGAAATCTACTACAGGTAAATAGATAAACAAATGAGTTAAAGGAAAGATGATTGAATAAATAAATAAAAGGAGGAATGGAAAGATAGATAAATAGATATATGGATAGATGGATGAATAGGTACCTGACTAGAGAAAAAGAAAAAGATATATTGTAAATATATTTATTCATCTTTAGTTTTACACTTTTTTGTGTGTGAGAGTTTAAATTTGAAATTCAATAAACAGATTTACAGATATAGAATTTTATATTTTATTAAAATTTAAGCTTTAAAATAATCACGTTTCTGTATATTATTATCACTAAATGTAAGTCATTGAAAATAATTGATAAAAATACTTGCAAATCATTTAATAATTTACATATTTAAAAGAAAAGGGGGAGGGGAATGAATAAAGAATTTGCTATTAAATATATATTTTGGAGGGTTGGTTATTAAATAGTTAAACTAATTAAACTAAATAAAATATCTATATTTAAATGAAATTACTTATATTACTTTAAAAAAATTATATACTTTGTTATACAATTATATAATTACATTTTTAACTAGAAAGGTTGAATAATAGATATTTTAGAAAATTATATTAAAATAGCTACAAAAATGATGAGTGGAAAAAATAATCAAGGCTAAAGCTATATTAATATGCATACATATAATTAATTTTTATAAACTTGAAATGTTTTTACAGATTTTTGTACTGTTTAATGTTATAATAATGATAATTTTATATTATTTTATTTAATATTGAAAGGAAATTATAATTAATTTAATAATAGTGCATACAGTATATATATATTTGATGATTTAAATGATTAGCCAAGGTTTATTAAGTTATTGGGAAAACTATTAGAGATAGATTGTATTAGAAATCAATAATCTCCAGTATTCAATACTCAACATCAAACCGACAAAAAAGAGACAAATAAATATAATTTTATTAATTTTAAAGTAACAAAACAGTGCATCTCTAAAAACAGTATATACTTAAGAAAACACAAGTATATATGCATAAATGCATCTGCTTGTATTTACTATAAATAAAGACGAAGATTATAGTTTTATATATATATGTCAAAGTATTGACCGGGAAGCGAACCCGGGCCAAGGGCCAACTGCTTGGGAGGCAGCTATGTTAACCGCTAGGCCACCAACGCTTGACTGAGCATTATAGTTGAATTTAAAACACAAATAGATATACATATGAGATTTGGTTCTGAACTTATATCTATCTCAATTTAATGTACTTTTATATAAATAAAAAACAACAACAGTGTTTTAAAACTAAAAATCTAAGATAAAATTTTTGAAGTAAAAATTGATTTATAGATATAATAAACATCTCCACACTTCCCCATTATTTTTAAATTCATATAAATAAAGGTATAATATAAGACAAATGACCCACAAGATGCATTTCATGCTGAACCAGCACTCATCAGTTGGTCCAGGTCACCATCCCTCATATTTATCTCTGTTATATGCAAAGTATTTATCTAGAGTAAATTGTTACATTCTCAAATTGATTGTTGTTATATTTAATTCAAGAGTTTTTAATTGCAAATTACATCTCAAACTGAAATCAGAGAAGATGTGACAGGTCTCTTGAATCTTACGAAAAGCTATATAATTATAAAAAATAATCAATATGGATATATAAATATAAACGGATTAATTGAAAAATAAAATTATTAAATCTATTTTTATTGCTTTTTTAAAAATATTGTGAAGATTAAATAAAAGACACATTCTCAACATATTAAACTTGACAAGTAAATTAAAATTTTAATAATTTAATATAATGTTCATATTAGATTTTAGCAGTTTTTGTTAAGATCAGGTTATTATTAACTACATTAGAGTCACAAACATGAAAGGATGATAGTTAGTGTTATTAGGCAAGTATATTTAATAATAAGTTTTCAGAAGAATGTTATGTTGTAAATATAAAAATTTATGCAAACATAATAGCATTATTTAAATTATATATATATATATATATATATATATATATTGTTTTACATATATATACTGTATATGTGGGTGTGTTAAAATAAAGATTTTCTCAAGCTACTAATATAAGCGACATTATTGAAGTTTATCCATGTATGATCATACACAATACTGACATTTCACACAAAATTACTTCCAGTTAATGGCCAGTGCAAGTCAACCAAAATGTCAGTGTATATATAAACTACTACTCATTTATTTAAAAAATTTTGATAGTGAACATGCCTGTTAAATCAGACATTTAAATTATTGCATAGCATTAAAATTCAGCCAAACACTGGCCAGAACAATTGTTTCTGGCTCTATAAAACTTAACTTCATCTGACTATGACAAATTTTCATAGTTTAGCCAGAAGTCTTGGTTACATCATAGCTAAAAGTTTATTTTATCTTAACGCATGGGAAATTTCCATTATAATTATAATTGTGTATATATATACAAACATCCACAGATATTTATTAGATATAATATTAATCAATTAGTAAAAATGAAGAATATGTAATTTAACTTAAGAATATGAAAGATAGCTTGCTCTTCTACTTATAAGTATATATATCTCATGATCATATATATTCATAAATCCAAACTTTTGAACCATTCTAAAAATCATGTTTATTTTTAAACCTTTTTTTTCTCTCTTTCATAATTATTACCTATCCAAAATATAATTATATGCTTGCATACAATTATAAAGTTTTTACATTTAATAATTACGGAATTTATCTTCCATATTAAAAGTAAAACAAGTGAAATCTGCAGTACATAAGTAAAATTCAAGCCTATTCTAATTTGTAGTTAGTGATGTTATTATAATCCTGATCAACTGATAATAAAAAGATTCCTTGAAACTGGTCTTTACATTATTGTCATAATTTACAATTCAGATTTAGTTAAGCGATGAACTGATAGAGATCATTTTAAATATTCTCTTCATAATAATAATGCTAGAAAAATACAACTCTGTAGTGTATTAATTATATAATTATTTATGTTCTACTATGAATATTTAAATTATTTGATGAAATTTATATGAAATAAATTAATTAAATATCTACCTGACTAGAATATATTTGAATATGCCCGTATTAATTGTGTAAAAAAATCAAAAAATACTTAATTATAAACTGCTATAAAAATAAATAACACCTACTTTACACAAACACACGCGCGCGCATACAAATATGGTAAGATTTGTAAAAAAAAAAAATAAAAATAATTGTAATTTTTATTCAACCAAAATATAATTATATGGGTATTTGTTATCTATAAATATCACATTTTAAATTATGTTTTCCTCTTCCACAACTTAAAAATAAAATAAATAAATTCTATTTAAGATAAATAAGATTGATTTATGGTGGATAATATTGGAATTTAGCCCAATTAATGAAAGGTCTTAATTTAAAATTGGTTCTATGAGTCTTATATTTTCATAGTTTATAATTCAGAATTTGTCACTTATATATAGCATCTAATGTTTTAGTGTAAAAATGATGTAAGATATGATTAAATTATTTTGTTTATATATAATTTAAAAAATATTTTAATTTTTATATTGTTGGATATATTTATTTTTTGTTATAAAATTAAAGTATATATCTATCTGGTTAAAAAATTAATATTTCAGAGCATAACGATGATTACAAGTTATTAATGGTATAGTGTAGTAATGATACTGTCTAAACAAACATATTATGTTAAAATGGTGCTATTAATAATATATAAATCAATATAACATTCTTCGGATAAATAAAGAACAATAGTAATATGACATTGAAATATGTAAATAGCTTAGGAAATCTGAATAATGTCTTAATCTATATGTTTAAAATAAATGATAACACACGATTCTGATCTTGTTTTAAAATTATACTTAGACGCATAAACATAGTTTATTATATATAATTGTAGAAAAATATTAACAATCACTTTTGACCTAAATCTTACTAATCCTAGCTTTAATATTTGAAATACAGGCATTCTTCATATATCTGGAGCTTAATTGTAAAAGTAGAATATTTGGACACAGACTTTCAAGTACCAACTATCCACACTATCTCATACTACTGATACACATGACCACACACATGTAGAAAAGATAATTAATTTTCAATATACATATTTCATGCTGAACCAGTACTCATCAGTTCATCCAGATCATTGTCTCCCATTCCTCTTCTATGTATTTAAATGGATAAGTCCTATACATGAGGGATCAGAGTGACTTGAGGACAACATGGGCATAACAATAATATTGCCATCAGCATGGGATTTGGGCATTCCATCATCAGATTTTCAATGTTATGGATGACTGAAGAGTTGGAGATTGAAGTAGATTAAAGCATGTCCACTAAAGTATGAAGATTTGCTATCTTAATATAAAACTGAGCACTGATTATAATATATGTGTGGGAAATGATAATCTGGACCAACTGATGAATGCTGGTTCAGCACAAAATATGTACATTGATGATTATTTATCTTTTCTACATGTGTGTGGCCATGTGTATCAGTGTTATGAGATAGTGTGGATAGTTGAAGGATGCTTGAAAGTCTGTGTCCAAATCTCCTAATCCTCACTTTCTATATTTTGTCACCTTCTCTGATTCATAAACATAGTGATACAACATTAAAAATGAATTAGTAAAAATGTGATCAATTATGCCATGTGGGAGTAGAATAAAAAGATTTGATTTTTCATAATATTTTTAAAACATTTTATTGATAGAGCAAAACTTTATATATATTACCTTTTATGTTATCATTAATTACTTTTATTAATTATGTAAATATATTTGACAAACTACTAGGTAGATTATTATTAATTTGACACAAACAACCATTATTAGAAAAAGTAATTAGTCGTAAGAAAGTAAAGAAGGTCATATTGGGATCAGATTTTTTTTCTATTTATTGATAGCTTTACAACAGTCTTGCATCGAAGGCTTTCATTAATGCTGTATTTATAATGATTAATGGTTGAGGGATTTTTAATTATGCTAATTATATTTAACATTGAATATTTTGTATAATGCTCTTTAATGCATTTTTTGTCTTAAATAATCTTTTAAAACAACCCTGTTGGCAGTCTTTCTTTTGAGATCTTAATGAGAAGAAGCTATCATCAATCTTCAGTACATTTTTACAACATTGTTTTAATCCACAGCTACTAATTAAGTTTATTTTATAGATTCAGAATAAAAAGACAGTATGCATGTTAAATATTCCTCTGTATTTTAAAGTAAAAAATTACTGATTAATTATGTATTGGTATATATATTGAAATAAACTTTTAAGCAAAAGACTTTTGAGATTAAATTTTAGTTGTTTTACCCATGAATTTTTTAAAGTTATGGTTACTTCTCATTAGGGGTCTTTATTAGATCTTATAATTGCTTAGATTATTTGGGTATACAGAAAAGAGTAGTAAATTGTTGGCAATAGTCAGTTATTAATTTACACTAACACCTCATATATAAAAAATCCTTATGAAATAATATTTAACACAATCGTCTGTCATGGCTATGATCTGGGATTCAAACCTAACCAGGCAAAATATGAATAAATGACACAATCCTTAGCATTTTAAGAAGTTATAGAAAAGCAAGAGAATAGATTTTTGTTTTAAAATTAAGATTTTTTTCTGTTAAGGTAGTTGGAGAAAAACATAAAAGAATCTATTATCTTGGAATTATATTTTTGATATATATCAAGACCATATTGGAAAAAAATATGGCTTTGTTAAATGAATTATTTAATTCAGAAATTAATTATTTAAAAGCCAGGTTTTATAAAATCAGATAAAAAAATATATTGATTATGGATTTGCTTACAGCTAACTGTAGATATCTTTTTTTAAATGTCTACTATAACTATCATATCAATATCATTATTTTTAATTATCTTTATACCTATATGTGAATTTTAGCATTGTCCTATTTTCTCATTGTCCTTTTATAAATTCTTTTTTCTTTACAAAATACTTATATTTATTTTTTCTTTTTTTGTTTTCAAAATTTATCATTTCATTTTCATTATCCTCCATAGTTATAAAAATAAAAATAAAATCTCTTTTATTTTTGTCTTTTTTTGTATATTATAATTAGTAGAAAGGAATAATGTATCCTGTTTCTCTTTTAAACAAAACTATTGTTAACTTTCTCTTTAAAATTGCTATGAACATTAAGAATTTAACAAAGTGCTTTTGTAGAGAGAAATATTGAAATAATAATAGACCAATAACATTTACTAAGATTCTACTCTGTTCAACAGTGAATATCTGAATTAAAGATATCATAGTGCAAAATAGTATGCTTACCATGATTATAAATATGAGTGAATTAAAACTTGAAATTTTTTCTGTTTGTAATATTTTTATCCCCCCCCCCCCAGATAACCAGTTCATAGCCAATCCAGGTAACCATTCAATATTGTTTATTAAATGAGTATGTTTAGTTAAATGATAAAAACGTATTGAAAATTATTCAAACATCATTCAATAATAAAAAAGCCTAATGAATTATTATTCTACAATTAGGGCTAATTGAATGCTTTGCAGTGAATTATTCAAAAACACTTTTATGATTTACACTTAATGATTAATATTTGTACATGTTTGTGTTTAATAAAATTTTAATCATTACTATTGACTATTATTTATGCATTATATATTTAAATGTTTGTTGCTAAATTTAATCCAATAATGAGTTTTATTAGTGTCACAAAGTATATTATTTTCAGACAAGATCAACTTGTTTGCTGCTCATTAGTCCAAAAGAAGTTTGAGACTGGAAATGACAGATATGAGCTATGTCCCTAATCTCCAACGTTTGACACTTTACCACTGCAGTCAACCACACAGTACAGGGTTACAATAATTGTGATTGGTAAATAAAAAAAAAACATTTAACTTAAAATATTATCTAATGCTTTGTACATTATATTGTTACCTCACTAAAGAATAAATACTAATTTCAATAAAATCCTTAATGTTTTTCTCCCAATTCATTTTGTCTTATTCTTTTACTTAATTTTCTATTTTCATCTTATAAATTTTCTATCATTGAAATGTAATGAATTCAAGGTAATTCAAGTACTGTGTAGTTGAAGAAAATAGTAAAAATATTAAATACAATCTTAATGCATTTTTAACATTGAGTGCTCTCATGAAAGAATGTTGTATTTAATACTTATGGAATATTAATATTGGCTTAAATTAAATACTTTTACCTTAATGACTTCAGTCATTTGAATTATAATTAATCATTATAAATTTAATTGCCATTATTCTTCTCCTCCACTAAACCTGACCATGAAACTGCATGTTTGTGTAACATTATTTTCATCCTTTAATTGCATCCATGCACTGCCAGGCAATTCTGGACTTTTGTTTTTGTTTATTTGTCTGTTTATAAGTATGTTTGAAATGTAAATATACTCTGTGGGTTTTTTTGGTCTCTCTCTTATCTTTTTTTTGTTTAGAGTTAAAATGGACATACTTGTTTACTATAGAATGATAGTAAAAGAGTCACAAAAACTGATTTAATTTAAAAATTAAAATTTATTTCAGTAATTAAATTGTAATTATTTAAATACTAAATGATTATAAAATATTTAACAAAGTAAGAATCCAATTCTTATGAGATTTTGAACACTCACTCTTTTATGTGAAGTGTAAACGTATCTTCTTTTGATTCTATTATGAAATATGTTATTTGTTTAGAAAATTGTATGACATTTATGTCTTAAAGTGAAAAGTTGACCTAGAAATCAATTCAGAAACTTTTATCTCTTTAGTCAGCTACTGTACATTAAGGGAATATTAAGAAATGATCTAATTTATTAGAAAAGGACATAAAATTAAAAAAAGTAGCTAATGAAAGATAAAAGCAATAAACTAGCTAGATTCCATCATTTCAATAGTAGATGTGCCATTGTGGAAACTCAGACAGATGAAAAACATTATAGAAAATGCCATTTATAAGAATATTAAAAATCAGTGGTGATTTAAGAGTAGTTAATAATAATATTAATTATTCAGTTCTAAATATTGATTGTGATTATTATTAAGACTGATTTATAGAATTTATAAATAATTCAGTGATTGAATTAAATAATATTAAATTAAATAATGTGTATATATTTTAAAAGAGAATTTGCATTGTGATCTGTAATTAAGAAATTGTTTATGAAATCTAATAAGATTGTTTGAGGAGAACTTTCAGTTTGCGATTTACAAGTGAAAAATAATCCAATTATTATAAATACTTTAATTAGATTATTTTTAAAATTCATCATTACTGATTGTTTTTTAAAAGTAAGTGATATAGGATATCTTGATGTGGCTGAACAAAATAGAGTTATAATAAGGTTCTATCTTTATACATGTAATTCAATCTCATCTTCATTAATGTTTTGTTTTGAGAGTAATTAGATTGCAATTTTAATTAACGTAAATTATCAATAAAAAGTGCATGGAAATTGTATAGGGGTGTGTGTTTATATACTTATACTCAATCAAACATCTATATGAAGTAAAAATATGTAAATTATAAAATAAAGATAAAACACAAAATAAATTATTAGAAATTCTTGTTTAAATAGCAATTGTTATTGCCTGAAATATATGGAAATGTGAAATATGTAGAGCGTTAATGTATGTACTGATTTTGTTATTGTGATTTATAATATGATTTAAGCTTTTAATGTTGACATTATTCTACTCTATAATAAAGCCCAAAATACTTTATTATATCTTGAACAGAATCTATTTTTATCTTTAATTAATCTATTATATTTGTCTATTATCTATCTATCCATCCATCCACCCATCTATCTATGTATTTATGTACCTGTCTATCTACTTGATATATTAATATTTCATTAATTAATACTTTATTAACAAGTATTTACCCTCCCCCCAAGTAGCCCGTTTAATTCAATACATAAATTATTCCACACAATTTGGTCTTTCCGCATCTACTTTATTATATTAAACATTTCTTTTGATATTTTTATGCATATTGCATTACAATATCTTTTACAGATTTCAACCATATTTTATGGTTATGCTCAATAATTATTTCTATCTATATAACTGTCTATCCAACTATCTATCCATCCATTTATTCATTCATCCATGTAACTACCTATCTATCCATCCATCTATCTATCTGTCTGTCTGTATGTTTGTCTGGTTATCGGTCTATATATCTACCTATCTGTCTACCTACCTATCTATCTATCTATATTGATGAACATATGTTTGTATAAGTTGCCTTCTTAAAAGCACGCAATAAAATTTTATAATTAAGCAGCAGAATTTGATTATTGCAAATAGTTTGTTGCTATTTGCCAAAAACTTTTTATCACTTTGATTTTAAACCAATAACTCTTCACACCATTTAAATGCGTATATATACAGTATGCGGGCTTGTGTTTATTTCCGTTATAATTTTTTGTTTCATATTTTAATTAAATCATTACAAATAAATAAAAGTTTTTTTGATAATTTATCAAAAATTATCAAAATAAATAAAAGTTTAAAAATATTTACTTTAAAACGAAGAAGCTGTTTTTATATAATAAGTAATTATATATAATATTATTTTTAAAAAGTGAACAAAAGGAATAAAAAAGCTTTGCTAATAAGAAGGAAATATAGTTAAATAAATTAAAAAGAGAAATGAATTAAGTAATATGAAAATAATAATAACTTATGCATTCAAAATATTAGCAAACTAAGTGATATTCATAAATTGCTTTCTCTTTCTCAATAATATTAAATAAAAAATTAGTAGTAAATAAAAAATATAATTGTATTTTTTTTTTTTTTAATTTTGACTTTCTAATTCATACTGCATTTGCTTTGCCACTGCAAATTAAAGCAAATGTAAACATTATAAGAACATTTCTGCAACTGTATTTTAAACAGGGTTGTGCTTAAAATTTACCAATCTAAAATAATATAGATCATGCTTTTACTCATCATCACTATTCAACACAAGAGGAATGAAAAAGAAAAATAATAAATTAATAAGTTTTAATTTTATTGGTGCTTTAATGTATTTATATAATTTTAAAATAATTTATTATAGATTTATAAATACTAAATTTATTATTGAAAATATCTGCATTATAAATATAGCATATATTTGTTAAAAGCATAATATTTAATGTTGCTATTACATTTTTTGATTGGTGTAAATAGAAAGTTCTAAACATAAGATTTTTCAGTCTATAGTCATCCTTGACTCCATCTCAAACAATTGACACACATGACCATATACATGCAAAAAATATAGGTGATTCACAATATATGTGCTTCATGCAGAACCAGCATTCGTAAGTTGAGCCAAATTATATTCTCTCACACATGTCTACAATCAGTGCTTGGCTTATATTAAAATAGCAATTCCTTAAACTTTAATGGGCAGGCTTTAATTTTCTCACTCATCCTTCCAACTATTCAACCATCTATTCTATTGAAAAACCAATGAAATGAATGGTTGAATAGCTGGAAGGGTGAGAAGATTGAATGCTGTTCATTAAAGTTTAAAAAATTGCTATTTTAATATAAGCTAAGCACTGATTATATATATATATATATATATATATATATATATATATATATATATTACATGTATGTGGTCATGTGTGTCAGTTGTTAGAGATAAAGTCAAGGAAGAATATAGACTGCAAAATCCTAAATTCAAATCCCTCTATTTGCATATATAAGAAACATTGACTACACTGAATGAATAGGCTAATTACATATATATATATATATATATATATATTTGAAATAATAAATTTAACAGTTTACAAACTATTACAAACAATCCTTAAATCCACAGAAGTACTTTCAGTTAATTTCTTAAACCTGCCTCAACTGCCATTAAATTCAAAAAACAAAAGTGGAAGCAAACGTCATCAATTCAAAGTCCACGAATCTCATATTTTAATGTTAGCAGCTTGTCAATTTATTAAATGCATTAATATTAAACAATATTAATAAATTAGTCAATAATTCTAAGAATATCATACCTGTCAAGCAGAAAAGTAATGTCATATATCAATTTTTTGTGATTATATGCTGTCATATATAGGTGAATCTAGGTGCACTATTGAGAAAAGATTGAAGGAGCATGAATTGTTATATAAATGTGTAAAAAGTAAAAATAATGGTGATTTAATATCTCCTTCGGTTTTATTTGATCACGAAAAAACATGTAAATATAAATTTAAATTTGATTTTGAAAATGTGAAAATATCCTCATGAAGAGAGAAACCATAGTAAAAGAAAAATTAAAGAGGCAATTTTTATAAACAGGAATAAAATGCATTTAATAAATCGACAAGCTGCTAACATTAAAATATGAGATTCATGAAATTTGAATTGATGATGTTTGCTTCCACTTTTGTTTTTTGAATTCAATGGCAGTTGAGTCACATTTAAGAAATTAATCGAAAGTACTTCTACGGATTTAAGGATTGTTTGTAATAGTTTGTAAACCATTAAATTTATTATTTCAATTATAATTACAATTTTGTTTTTAATTAATGGACATTTTATATATATATATATATATATATATATATATATATATATATATATTGCAAATATAGGTAACAGTCTGTATTTATGTGTATGAAAAAAAATTGTTTAGCTTAAAACTAAAAGTTATTATTATATGTAAATTCTTATCTTAAAAATAGCCTAATTTGAATAAATTATGAATTATACATTAAGTCCATTGGAGAGAACTTATTATTTTGTTGCCTGTTTTTATTTGTATTTTATTTGTATGTTTTTGCTATGCTAAAAAAAATATAAGAATCGTAACATTATATGTATTTTATTTTGATGTTTTCAAAATGTTTATTTTACTTAAATATGTTTTACTTACGTACATGTGTAAATGAAAAAGAGCACGTATGCAAATATTTAATATAAATAAGTACATATTTAGATTGGAATTTAAATGTGCTGGAATAATAATATGTTACAAGGTAATGGTGGATAAGAGGTTTTTTTGTTATTTTTAAAATTTTATTTAACTTTTAGTTAAAATTTTGTTTCAAAAAGTATAGTATTGTATAAATGGAAGAAAATGGGAAAAAATGTATTTTATATGTGTTGTTTTTAAATGCATTAAGCTTTACCTATATGTGAGAGAAATAGGTTTTATTATTTAAAAAAAAATTACACATATATTTGAAAGTTTTAAATAATTATTATAATATTCAAAAATTATTTGTTTGAAATAAATAAAATCTGTTCTTTGACATCTGGAAAAGTTTTAGAACTATGTTTTGAATGAAAAGTATTCAAATTCTAGTTTTAAATTTTGTTCTAAAATTTTTATGGATTGTTTATTTTGTGATGTGTTGGAATTGATGTAATTGAAGGTTATAAATTTAGGCCAATTTTCTTGGAAAAAAGTATTTTCTCCATTCAGTCATCTTATAAACAAAATAACACTCACCTACATAAAAGGACTTGGATAAGGTTGCAAGATTCCCAAACTATTTGCTTCATCATTATCAATATCTAGGCAAACCATTACTGATGGTTCATGATACCACATTGAAATAAATAACAATTTAACACCATGACAGCTAAATAAGATTTTAACCAATTAACAGGCATTTGTATGTTAAACTAAAAAAAAAAGTCGTTCATTTTTGTTTTTAAACTTTCTACTCAAAACTTAGTTATAGAGCTCTGAATAATAATAATAATATTAACTGTTGAAAATAATTAAGCTATTTTTCATACATAATAAATTAAGAATTTTACTTTTAATAGATTTTGTTAAGTAATTGAAGAATTTTAACAATTTCCAATGAACTTCATACTATGCCACTTATGTGTCTTATTTATATGTTAATGTACAGGATATCAAAAGAAAATCATCAGCAACAGGAATTAAATGTTAAAACGAAAAGAAGTACTTCTGTTATTTAAAAAATGAAAAATGTTATTTATATGCTTAAAATTTTTGTAAAAAGAGAAATAATTTTTTTAGCTCACAAAGTTTCAAGTAAAGTTATTATTATCCTGTTCAAGCAAATATATATTATTCACATAAATTGTATTATTTACAAAAATGAATCTGCAGCATACATTATATTTTAAAAAGTATAGCAACTATTAGAATATGTTTATAATTATTTATGTGTTATAAAAATATTAACTTAAAATTAATAATTACTTCTTTGTATGATATATGTTTGCATGAATGTATGGATTAAGAAATCCTATTTTTTTAATTTAAATATATTTTGGTTATCATCATCATTATCATAATCATAATAAATCATCATCATCATCATCATTATTATTATTATTATTATTATTATTATTATTATTATATGAGTAATATTTATTTTATAATAGCATTTTTTTAGTTCATAGGGTCTTATTTTATTTACTAGATATTTAATAAATAAGAAATAAAATATCTAGTTTTATAATTACTTAATTGTATTATTTTTCTTATCAGATCCTAATCAAAGAAGAAATCCTATAGTAAATAAAGCAGAAAGTACATTCTGTATATTTTTTTGTTAAATTTATACAGCAATCTATAAATAAAGAATATTATTTAGAGTTTTAAGCCATAAAGGTAATAGATCTAAGCTAGAGATGCTATCATTACCCCAAATATCTTTAGGTTTATATACATAAAAAGTGGTATTTTTATATTATCCTGTCTACTAAGTTTGACAACCTTTTTTTTAATTATCCAGTTTCAGGGTTATAAATATTTGTTTGTGGGTTGTTTTTTTTTTTTTTTCAGTTTTATTTTACCAAATATGTGTTATTTATTATATTTATACATTGGACTAATTCCATCATCTAATATAAGTATTAAATGTCTTTAAAAATTAACTTTATTTAAATATTCCAAATACATTCAACTGTTAGTAATAGCACACAACTTAGTATATGCACAATGTTTTGAGAAGTATTATTCCCCTCTCTTCTTCAGATGTTGAAACCTGACTAATGACAGTACTAGCATGCAATCGAAATTAGGCCTTTATTGAATTTTAAGGTAATACTCTAATCAACTGAGCCATCCTAAAGACATTCAATACTTATATTAGATGATATACATAGTCTAATATATAACTACAACTAAAATACCATTATCACAAATCTTCATGAAAACACGTTATTTGTTATGTTGTAAAAAACAATAAATCAATTATAATCCTCATTCATTCTTCTTTATAAATAATGCATAAAAAGAAAAAAATTTCTGCAAAAATTCTAATATTTACACTTTATTTATTTTTATTCTTTTGTTATTAATATAAAAATAAAAAATATATATAGCAAACAGAAAGTGTCATGCAGTGCCCATTAACACAGACTTTAACTTAGTAACATAAAAAAAAAAACTGAAACATCTTTATATGCATTATTTATAAAAAAGAATAAGTGATTATTATAATGGATTCCTTATTTTTTTGAAACTTAACAACTAACATATATTCAGTAAAATAAATTGAAAAAAAAAAACATAAACAAATATTCATATGTTCCCAAAAGTGTATAATTAAAATAATGGTGCCCAGCTTAGGAAACAGGATAGTACATAGGTACTGAAATTTTTTTAAGAACTAATAATTTAATTAGATAGTTAATCTTATACTTATAAAGACAGATGACTAGTTATACTTTCACTGAACTTTGCAAACATGCATGTTGTTTTTGTTTTGTTTTCTTGCATTAGTGAAAGTAAAGATAAGTAATACATTTGGCCAAATTTGAGCAAGTTTAATATAAGAAAATCTGATTTAATTACACTGATTCACATTACATTCATACTATTTTAATATAAAATACAAGGAACTAAATACTTTATGTTGCTTTTGCAAATTAAAAATAAATTTTAGATATGATATAGAATAAAATAACTTTATATAACAACAAAATAAAATAATATATGACAATAGTTGTAATATAATCATATAATCATAATATGTAAAAGCTCTTTTCAGCAATTTTTAATTTTTTGCCTTTTTCAATATGTCTTGTTCAAATACAAAAAAACAGCATTTATTGCATACATAATGCCATCTGCCAGCTCTATATAAAAAATAACACAAGCCTATAATTTATGCTTTAATATCTTTATAATAATATATATTATATAACCCTCTATTCATTTTTCATTATCCAATGATTACCTAAATTAATTGATGTTTTATAAATGTTCATACAATTATTTCTGTTATAATTAATGTAATTAGTTTTATATATCTTCTTTCTATTAATTTTTTTTTTCTATTAATTTCTTCTATTAATTTTTTTTGTGTGTTAAGAATATAAGCCCATTAAATTATATTTAAAAAATTAATAGAAAATAAACGTGAAACTAATTACATTAATTATAACAGAATTAATTGTATGAACATTTATAAAATGTTAATTAATTTAACTAATAATTGAAGAATGAAAAACAAATAGAGGGATATATAATATATATTGTTATAAATATATTAAAGCATAAATTATAGGCTTGTGTTCATTTTTTATATAGAGTCAGTAGATGTCACTATGTATGCTATATAGGTTGTTTTTTTTTTTGTAGTTGAACAAGACATATTGAAAAGGTAAAAAATTAAAAATTGTTGAAAATATTTTATATGATTATATTGCAGTTATTGTCATACATTATTTTATTTTGTTGTTATATAAAGATATTTTATTCTATATCATATCTAGGATTTATTTTAATATAGTAATTTGATTCACACAAACACACTTGTTTTCTTTTACATTTTTATTATCTCTCAGGGATTTGAAGATAAATATTATAAATTTAATTTAATCCCCTTTACAGCTAGTCATGTATATCCATAAATCTAACCAAATTATAAAGGACTAGAGAGATTTTTCATGTAACCTCTTTTGTTCAGATTTAGTAATAAATATAATGATTTCAGTTATTAAATCCGACTTCATAATAAATTAATTTGTGTCTCATATATATAAATAGAGTTTAGATATAATATAGTGAAAGGGAACACAGACTTTTAGCTCTCTTCAGCTATTCACTCTATCTAATACAAATGATCTTCAATATACACATTTTATGCTAAACCAGAACTCATCAGTTGGTCCAGATTATCATCTCCCATATATATATATATATATATATATATATATATATATATATATATATATATATATATATATATATATATATATATATATATATATATAAAATCCTCTAGACTCTTCCTCCCCTTCTTCTTCCTTAGTTTTGCTTTCTTTATACAGTATATTATGTTTTGATTTATAAAAGTTAAAAAATGTTACAGTAAGATTATGTAGAAAAGAAAAATTTAATGGGTTGGGTAAGGTAAAATAATTAGTGGATTAAATTGTAAGATTATAAAATAAAAATATATATTGGATAGGAGTTAATATAGTAGTAAAGGGTGAAAAGTGATTTATTAATATAATAAAATATAATAGAAAGGGTATAAAAATAAATACATTAGTAATAATAATAAATAATAAGAAGTAAAAATAATGGTAAAATAAAATAATATTAAGGTTAAAAGGATTAAATTATTGAATATAATATAATGTAAAAATAGTTAAATTGTAAAATTATATGTATAAATTTATAAAATAGGATTGTATTTATATAATGTTTAAATTTGTAGATCTGACGAAGACTGCTGGGAACAGTCAAACTGTTATCAAATTAATAAATATATTTTTCTAAAAGTGTAAAAGAGTGTTATATATATATATTTAACGATATATATATATATATATATATATAATCAGTGATTGGTTTATATTAAGATAGCAAATTTTCAAACTTTAATGGACACACTTCAATCTACTCAACCCTTCAAATCTTTAGCCATTCATATCATTGAAAATCTGATGATGGAATATCCAAATCCCTTGGTAATGCCAATATTATTGCCATGCCCATGTTGACTTTAAGTCAATCTGACTCTTTATGTAAAGCATCTTGTGTATTTGATTATGCAGAAGAGGGATGGACAAAATACAGGTGAATTTGTAATATTTAAATAGAATTATAATTTATGTACTTGGAGTTTAGATGTAATATAAGGGATTTGAACACAGACTTTCATGCTTCCCATGTTGAATTCAAGTCCATATAATTCTTCATGTATAGTATCTTGTCCATTTAAATACACAGAAGAGGGATGGCAAGATACAGGCTGAATTTGTAATATTTAAATATAATTATAAAATTTATATACTTGGAGTGTAGATGTAATATAAGCGATTTGAGCATAGACTTTCAAGCTCCCATGAGCCATCCTCTCTATATCATTCAAGAAATACACATGACAACACATATATCAAAAAGATATATGATCTCCAATATATGTCATGCTGAACTAGCCCTCATTAGTTGCTCCTGATCATTATCTCTTACACATATATAATCAGTGATCAATTTATATTAATATAGCAAATTTTCAAACTTTAATGTACAGACTTCAATTTAGTCCACCCTCCAACTCTTCAGTCATTCATATCATTGAAAATCTGATGATGGCAATAATATTGGCAATAACAAGGGATTTGGACTTTCTATTGTTAGATTTTCGATGATATGGATGGCAGAAGAGTTGGAGAGTGAAGTCAATTGAAGCATGTCCATTAAAGTTTGAGAATTTATTATCTTAATATAAACTGAGCATTGATATGTGTGAGAGTTGATGATCTGCACCAACTGATGAGTGCTAGTTCAGCACAAAATATATATATAATGAATATCACTTATGTTTTTCACATATGTGTAATCATGTGTATTGATTGTATGAGATAGAGTGTATGGTTGAAAAGAAATTGAATGTTGTGGTCAAATCTCTTACATTACATCTATACTACAAGTATACAAATTATACTTCTATTTAAATATTACAAATTCCATCTGTATACTGCCCATCCCTCTTCTGCAAGTTTAAATTGGCAAGGCCCTATACATGAGGGAAGATTGACTTAAAGTCAACATGGGTATGGCAATAATACTGCCATTAACAAGGAACTTGAGTGTTCCATGATCATCAGATTTTCTTATGGATGGCTGAAGAGTTGGATGGTGGAATAGATTGAAGCCTGTCATGAAAGATTTGGCTATCAATATAAAGTGAGCACTGATTATATATATATGGAAGATAATAATGTGGACCAACTGATGAATGCTTGTTCAGCATAAAATACATTTATTGGAGATTATTTATCTTTTTTTTTTACATATGTGTGATTTTGTCTATTGGTTATATAAGATAGAGTGGATGGCTAAAGAAAACATGTGTTCAAATTCTTATATTACATACATATACATATAATATATACTATAACATTAAGATATTGCTATATTGTAGATGATGAGTGGGAAGGGATGATATAATTGTTACAGATTATCTGTTTTAGTCCAGATGCCAACTGGTATTTTATTTGTAGTATCAAAGCATGTACACACATTGCATATATCTGTTTAGTAAATATATGATTAGATAATATATAAAAGATGAGTATGCTATTGTAAAATGTTTATTTAAATTGCAACAAATATCTCTTATAATTTGAATTATTATTCTGAGCTAGACTCAAACTCATACATTGTGGATACATAAACATTTAATTAGATTGTGTTGTTTGGATGCAATAAAATATTCTCTTTGTTACTTTGTAGCATTGATTACTGCATTTGTTCCATAAATCCCATTCCCCTTATCAGCATCATATAGCCACCACTGAGCTTGCTCTTTCATTACTGTTGCAATATATTTGTTGTGATGTTTAGTTTTATCATAAGATAAATGTGGGGTCAAATTTTGTGTCAAGATATCTCAAAAAAATTATTCAGTTTAATTCTGGCATGAGTAGATTCTTATTGATGCTTTAAAATGTGAAAATTTTGCATAGAAAAGTTACTGTATTAACATTTTTATAGATTGTATAGCTATAAAATAAAATTTACATAGCTTAAATTATAATAGTTTTAAGCTTCAATAAGTGTCTATCAGGCTATTTTTTTTATTTTTGAATAGCTGGTAATGTATATGATAAATAATGCATTTTAAGTTAATAATACTAATTTAGTCATGATTTAATCATTTAAAATGTTTCAAAAAGCTTATATTAATTTTTAGTTTAAAAAACCAGGTTTAATTCCCATATTTTATTTTGCCAATATTTAAATTAAAGCTATAATATTTTAATTTATTTTAATTTTAACACAATATTCTAGTTTAAAAAATTTAATTAATTTTGTATAAATATATCAAAATTATTATGCACAAGCAGTTAACAATGTAATAGCAAAAGATGCGCCTTAAACATGCTTATGTGACAGCCAATCAGATGTAATAATAACTGGAAATTTCAATTCTAAAACACAAGTCATAACTATAAGAAAAAGATGGGACCCATCTTCTTCTATGCCTAAATTTATATATAAATAATAGTTCTGACTTGTGTTTTAGAATTGGGAGTTCCATGTGCAATTATTATTACATCTGGTTGGCTGTCACATAAGCATGTTTAAGGCATACCTTTTGAATGTTTTAGCTTTCACATTATTACATTTTTAATTTTGTATATAAAGAGTTTAATAAAGCTAGTAATTAAAGATAGAATTTTAAAGCAACAGATAAATGAATGTTGAATGAATGAATAAATATTATATTTATTTCAACAGTATGTATATTTTTACAAACATTTTAAAGATAGATTTAAAATTTATATTCTGAGAAAGTTGCTTAGATATAAATAATGGTAAATAAATGTACTAAATATTATTGTTAATATTTGTTTTTTTAATCAATGTAAGTTTCATTATGTAATATAATTTTTAAGTAATTATTTTACTTGCAACCATGAAACGTTTTTAATTAATAATTGTCTAGGCATACATTGATTGAATATTAATTAGTTAAATTTTTATTTGACAATATTCTGTAGATATAATAAATCAAGGATTCAAACTAATCAAGGAAGAGGTTATAGGGTAAAAGATTTATCAAAAGTTTTATAAAGTGGTCATATGACTGCTATTATAAATAGGTAAGATTATCACCTACTCAAGGTTCTCTGTCAGTTTTAATTTTATTTTTATTTGTAGCAATTAAATTTTAAAAACCTCCAGTTAAATTTTTAAGTATAATTTTTTTAAAATTTTACTATTTTTTTAAGCTTAAGTATGTTATGCTAAATTTAGATCTAGGCATAATTATCTGAATTGAAAGACCTAAGGAACTGAAATCTTCATTTTCCAGCCAGTTGTAGTGGTAATGTCATTAATTATTATAATAATTAGAATGTTATCTTTTAATTTTTTATTGCCATTATAATGATGCAAAAACTGTTGTCAATTTTAAGGCATGTAAGAATATCTGTTTTCTATATAAATTTGACACAATATATTTAAATTTCTTAGCTGCAATAATGATCTTAACAATAATAATAATTTCTTGATATTTTATATAAAAATACTTTGATATAAAATATTATCCAGAATTTATTTACTTCTAGTAAAAAACTTTTAATTCAGGATAAAAACATATATTGTTATGGTGAGTATATTTCAGACATTTTAAAAGAATTTATTTCAAGTCTACAAAAAATGTTTAAATTTATCATAATATTTTACTTCAATGGACAATTTATTTGTGCTATATTTTAATAAAAGACATTATATTGTTAATTGAAAAATATCATGAAAGAATTTATTTACTATGACTCATTTGTTTTCTTCCATTGGAAGAAGAAATCATTTTCTTAAGATGAAGGTAATAAACACATCCATCTGCTATAAAAATTTAATAAATATTAAGTGAAATTTAAAAGTTTTTCACTTGATAAAATGAAATATAAAAATATATCTACAAAAATGACTTTATATTTAAATAAACTTAAATTACTTTTCTATATTAAATATTATATAGTACCTGCAATCAAATTTAAATCCTGTGAGCTCTTTTTTCTCTCTGAGTATTACTAGGGGGATCACTGCATTTAAAATAAGTATTTTTGTCCTGCTAATACTTTTTTGATTTTGAATAAATATGATTTATCAACAGTATTATCCTATAAAATATTCTCAATATCATTAAAATTAAGATAATTCTTTTGATGAATTAATTTGGGAAAATCTGAATATAAATGTTAAGGAGGTATTTATTGCAAATTAATGAACATTTATCATAATTTAAATCCATGGATGCTTACTTAATGAATGATCTTAAATATACCTTATTATTTGCAGTATAATCATCTGAATTTTTATTAATTATATCCAGAAAGGATATTCACTTTCTAGATGTTATATTTTAATTATTTTTGCACATTGTGTTGAATATATTTGCTATCCACAAGACTTTATTTGCAAGTTTTCATATTCCAAAGTAATGGTTGTTGAAAGAAAAAAGATAAATGACTTTATTTAATTTAATGGTAAAAGATTAAATTACTTGTAATATGATTTTTACATATCTGGTTTTATTTAAGGTATATATTGTTTTCACATTATATGCTATATTTCTAAATATTTTAAATTAAAGTATTCAGAATAATAATTTATCATACTTCATATTTTAAATAGTACATTTTCCTTTTTACATATGGATTATTTATTCATAAAGATGTATTTTATGCTGTAGTCTGAATAAGTATATGTATGTTTCTGTTATTTATTTATGCTTATTTATTGCCCAATGATAATGGAGCCATATTTGATATCAGTTATTATTATTTATTGTCCTTCATGTTTTTAAGATATAATACTTTGTTAGAGATTGCAGATTTATTCTCTATTTTAGGAATTCTTATGTATGCCAATATATTTAGAGATTGTAGTGTTAGTCTTTATCATTATTCTGCTAGCTCATTTTTCAAATAAGATGATAGCATTGTCTTTCTTTTATTTATTTTTTTGCTAACATGTGTATGCTCATACACATAAATTTTTAAAGATAGTTGCTTAGACTCTTTCTATTTTAAGGAAATTCCTATTTAACTCCATTATATTTTGAGATTGCGAACTTCATCTGAGATTTCTAAAAGTAAAATATTTGGTTTTTGTCTGGTGAAAATTTTGCAAAACTTTTTTTTGGATGGCTTTAAAATTTATATATATTTATATTTTAATATTTTAGTTATAAAAAAATCAAAATGTGACAGGGAAAATCAAATAATCAGTATGCAGAAGGAAGTGAAACTCCAGTCTGAAGAGTAGCCATTGTTTATTTGGCAATTATAAACTTTTTTTTCCATGTGCCAAAGTGTCAGCTGGAAGTGAACTTGGGACAACTTCTTGTAAGACAGATATGCTGACCACTCAGCCAACAATACTTGACAGCGATCATGAACTTTGTTGAGTATATTTTGCAGAAATATTACAATTGTCAATGATGGTATAAAAACTTGATTTTTTGGAAATTTTATTATTATTTTTGTATCATGATGATGTACTAATTAATAAAAATGAAAAATAAATATTATTACATATTCACTTTTTACAGAAATGTTTTATTTTTAAATATAAAAGAATATTTTCTTATGAATATTGTTACTATAGAAATTATGGATGCAGTAAATTCTACTCTAGAAATGTCATCACTCACCAGATTGATTATAATATTCAGAAATGTCATAATAATTAAGAAAAAAATCTAAACTTTTAAAGCATAAATTGATGGATTTAGTAATTCTTAAAAAAATTCATTCAGACTTTTAAATCAAATATGAAGCAAAGAACATTTCATTCATTTTATAAATTGAATTTTCTCCACCTGAAATTTGATAATGTGACAGCATTTTGTTTTGAATAAATATAATTTTTAAAGTAATTCTGGAAATCAAATGTGATTTTTTAAATTTTATTTAATTTCTAAACAAAAACATCTATCCAATGAAATCAAATTTATTATATTCTGATAAATAATAATGGTTTAATATCAAAATGAAAGTTGAAAGTTTAAATTTAGTGAGAACAAAGAAATCTGACACAATACAGGAGAGTTAATATTTGTCCCTGATGTGCATTCTCATTATTTTTCTGATCAGTGACAAAGTCCTAGATCCTTTTATTAGCCCTCAAAATTAGATGCATTTTTATGTGCTATGTCATCATACTTTTACTTTGCCTTAATTAATTATTTGAAAATGGATTTTGTTTGTTGTTATTTACTAAAGCATGTGTAATATTTTACCATGGATTTACCTAGCATTTTAATAGTTTTATCAAGGTCTTAAGTAATTCTATCTTATCTTTATAGCATTCTTGTTTGACTTAGATGTGAATGATTTATGGTAGATGTGTAAGCCCTATATTTGAGCTTTGCCAATAATAAGGTCAAAATATGATAAATAATTTAAAAATTTTAAAAATGTATTTAGACATAAATAGATAGTATACCTCTGTCTTATCACTCCTTCATTGAACCTAATATTATTATTGAGAATGTTAAATATTCATAAAAGGGACACTATTTATATGAGGGTTATTATCATTGTATGAATGCATTGATAAGTGAGAACTTTTTGATAATTAAGCAATACAAAGTTTATTTTAATCTGCTGGATTATTTTGTTAATCGAATTGAATTGAATTTTTTTTATAAATATGATATAAATTTTTAATTCAACTGTCATAATTTTGAGGAAGTAACATTGTGAAAGTATTTGGCTATGTGGACTAAGAATATGTTTAGTATTTATGATTTTGTATTTGTTTTACTGTAAAATAAGTATTTGTTTTTGTTATGTAAGAAATTTCTCCTCACTTATCAGCTAGAAATCACTCCACATATTGACTAAAAATATAAGTACTTATAAAATATTATAAATTATTTTAAGTGTAACACTGAAACTAATAAGTGTCACTTTATTGAATTATTTATGCATTAGTAGAACATCCAAGAATGATGTATTCTGCTTAATAAGAAATTATAATTTGATTTATTACTTTGGATCATTTTAACTAATTTGATTTGCTTACTTCAAATGACTATACATATTTATTTTAAAATCATTTTTATACTTGAAGATCATATTTATTCTTTTATGATAAAATTTAATTTTACAAGAACCTAGTTGATATATTTATAAAATGTTTAAGTAGATGTATTTTAGAATATTTAAAATGGCATATTAAATCCCTAACCCATTCTTAATATTTGAGTGTAATCCTAGATTATTCATTATCTTATTTAAAAATTACAAGATTATGTTTTACTTTATTTAAGTTATCAATAGTATGTTTATCATCATAACTATGATAAGACCTTAACTTAGGGGAAGGGTATATCTTATTTATTTATTTTCTAGGATTTTATTCAATATTGAATAAATCTAAAGAGTCAAAGAGAATTTATTTTATAATTTAAATAAGACCATATTACCCTGAGATACACTGATTCATTCATGAAACATATTATTTAAATTTATTTTGATAATGAGTTTCTTAAGTGCCTGAATAAATTTTTTCAGACATTTGTTTAATGACTGTAGATTATATACTTTATACATTTCCTATGGTTAGTTAATTTGTTTAGTGATTTTAATAATTTAAAATTATTACTATTATTATTATTCCATTGGATTAATAATAGTTCTGCCATCAGGAAGATACAGGTAATACATTATATTTATTAGGGAAATCAGATAAATGTGTGGGTGCTTATAATGGTATTATGTATTGAGATTGATTGTATTAAATTTTAAGCTAATGTAAAATATGCTACAGCCCAATAATAAATAATCTCTCATATAATTTATTGATCCCGTAAATCAACCTCAGGTTTTTCTATAATAAAAGTTATCTAGAATAAACATTTAAATAGTTATATGCTTACCTTTCTTATTTTGTCCAAAAGATGCTCATGTGAGTTAGTAAGGAATCTATGGTATATTGAATTATCCTCATGGCATAGTTAATAACAAATATTATTGTTTAGTTGAGCTCAACTCCTAACAATATTGTGTTGAAGTTTTAACTCTAATATAAGCTTAAAATGATTTATACCATGCCAACAGCACCTGTAATGACCAGATCTCATTAAAGTTATATATTTCAAGAATAATAATATGATTGCATTTTTTCCTTAGTTTGAACATTTTTTAGCAAAATCCTTTTATTGTACCTACATGCATACACAATCTTATATTTTGAGTGCCCTGCAGTCTTCTTCAGAGCTATGATATAATGAACAACATAATATAATATATATATATCTATATAAATATTACCATAAAAAATGTAAACAATACAATTAATAAAATTTTATTTTATGTTGTTCATTATATATAGCTCTGAAAAATTCTGCAGAACAGTTGAAATGTAAAATTGTGTATGCATATAGGTACAATAAAAAGTTTTGGCTAAAAAGTGTTCAAAGCAGTGGATAAATTACATTTATATAAGATATTACAGCAAAATAAGGGAAGTGGTGAATTTGGTAATAATAATAATATGAGTTGGATAAATGCTTTACTCATTCATGAGACAGTTATGCAATAAGTTTGATACATATAAGGAGAGGTTGTTATTATTATTATGAAATATTATTGTTAGTGTATTTACATATGCATTAAAACATTCTTGCATTTTATCCATAGTTAAAGCTTAGATTAAATAAACATTGCACAACTTTCTCCAATGAGTGCTTTGGTGTCACATAAAATTTGTGATAACACACAAATATTTATAATTCAAGTAGAAAGTAATTATCTAATATAACAATGCAATATTATTTACAATCTTTTCAGAGAACTTAAGTTATTATGATTATGTTTGTCTAATATTTTTAACAGTTTTATAATTAATAAATTAATTGTTATAATTTTGATATTATATTGCTGCTTGTCATTAACTGAAAATCATCATCATTGTCATCATCTATATGTCTTATAAATAAACATGGTCACAATTACACTTTATTTTTAAGAATTATTTTTTAAAATTCAATTTACTTGCAACATTTCCATTATAGTATTGAATTTGCAGAGATATGAATAGATGCAGTAAAATTTCTTTGCTATTTTAATAATGTCAATAATAGATCAATTCAAAATTTTTGAGATTAATAAATATTTAGAATAGGAATTCTTATATTTTATTAAGTACCAAAAACCATTAAAGGTACTCATATTATTTTTATAAGAAAGTAAATATAATGTAGTATATACGGGGTGAAATTTATATTACTTATTTAAAACTTAAGAATTGAAAATGAAATGTATGTGTAAGGAAACAAAAAAATATTACTGATATTTCTGAAAGAATTAAGAGACCAAAATTGAGCTGAAATAGATATCTTTATAGAAGAAATAAAAATAGCTGGACAGATGAAGTATTAAATTGCATCCCAAAATATAAAAGATTTAGAAATAGATTATATGTGCAATGAAAAGAATGAAATAAAAAAATTTGTTGATAATTTGTGGAGAAGAGAGGTTAGAGATTAGGAAAATTATATTAAATCTAGAGAGATCTTCAATCTGCAAACAATTTAGCAGTTGAAAATAATAACATCCATGTTTATGAAGTTAAAGAAAGGAAAAAAAAATATGAGGAAAAAGAAAAAAAAGTTGTACTGAAATACAAAGTCTACACAATGCTATGTATATAATAAGGAAAACAATAAAATGTTGCTGAAAAATAGTTTTTGTATAACTTTTTTCAAATTTATATTTTATTTTTATAAGATAATAAATAGGTATGTTAAACAATATATTTTGGCTAAAAATTTAACCAAAGTATTGTATAAGTATGTACATTCAGTTCTCTATTTGTAGCCAATTAAGGAAAATAAAGGTTACAAGTATCTTTTGCCTTTAAACATGATTTATGTTATTGTTGTTAGTATTATTCTTTTATTATTATTAAGGGTCATCAAATCATCATTAGGAAAAATTTAAAGTTGAGTCAACAATCACGAGTGATCAGATACATATCAGATTTAAAGCTAGGATCATAAATATTATTAAATATTTCCCATTATTAAGTTGTATATACTCAGAAAAATTATTTTTAACATTAACATTTTTCTGTGGATATTATTTTTATTAGACACTAATTTTTATTAATTTATTATACATAAATAAACAATTTTACAATTGCCTAGCCAAGCATCACAAAAATCAAGGAGATAAACTAAATTTTAAAATTTCAATAAATTCTAGAAAAATTAAAAAAAAAAATACAAATTATAAGAATCCAAGACGAATAAAAAACAATCTAATATAGTGAAAGCAATTTCATCTAAAGAACATAAAGTCAGATATTTTGGTGCAAATTTATACATTTCAGATTGTTAATGAACAAAAAATAAGATTTGATAGATTGAAAGGTATTTATCAAGCTCACTCACCCATTATGTACTTTTGAATTATCCCAACTATTTAAATACTTTAAATTTTTTGAATTAAGCACTTTTTGAGTAATCGATTATTAACTATATACATATATCTTTAAAAATACTATTTCAACTCTAAAATAATATGCTGTTTTAGTTTTTTTTTTTTAAAGTTTTAAATACTTATTTTGAAAAAAAAAAGTAATCATATCACCTTCAAAAAATAGATTTTAAAGATGGAATAAATTTTAAATATCTCAAAACATATCAAGAATGTCAATGATATAGATTTCATTTAAAACTTTAAAAACTAAGCTATTTTATATAATATTAGAAAAAAATAACTTGTAATGTGGCTCTAAATGTTTGAAAACATTCTTGAAGACAGAGTAAAGAGATATTGAGATTTTAGCAAAATATTGCATTTCTTAATTACAAATGTGATATTTATAAGGAAACTTCCATTGTTAAAAAAAAATTATACAAAGATTTAAAAATTGTGGGTGTAGACATAGTCATAGTGATAAAGAAAGCTGATACATATCTAGGATGTATTTGCTGCACTATGTTTATGTATTGAAACGTATTTGAAATTGATTTTATCAAAGGGCCTTTATCAAATCACTGCGGTATCTATATATGAAATATAAGTTTTTAAGAAAATATTATCAACAATTAGTAAATTATATTAAACTTTGAAAATATATGAACTTACTTACAAATCCCCATTTATAGAGTGTCTGCTTTCTACCTATCCTTTTTATAAAATGTTGACTTAGAAATAATCAACAATTTTAGTAAGACAAAATATAGGCATATAACTAATCAATGCAGCCTTTCAAACTGAATGTAAACGCTGAAACGACCAATTTTCCAAACATTGGTCACTTCAATGTGCCAATCTCCGTAAAATACGAAAAAAAATCAAACAGAGTTAAATATATATCAAATATGTAAGCATATGTTCTGTTTAAGAATTACATTAATATATTCTGTTTTCAAAAATATTGACTTATTCTTTTTCATTTTTTTTTTTAAAAGATTGATTACTTTGTACTCTTTGTAGAATATTTGATGAGTCCATTGAACACATACTCTATCAATGTGAATGGTGGATTCAGTTACATAATATCGCCATACCAGAGGATTACAGGATACAATTCTTCAAATGTCTACCTTAATGATGCATTCAAAAATGAAAATTTTGGCTCCATCCGCCTAGCCACTTTCATAAATTTTATCATATGGAAGATTAGATGTAAGGTATTATTTGATAGTGAGTTGACTGGTTCTATTGAAGACATTTTCTTAAAGTTATTATATAAAGCTAAAGAAAGTGATCTAAGAACATGCCTGCCTAGCCTTGATGAGCAAACATGGAGTCAATTAAATATTTAGCAATAGTCATGTATATTATTTATTCATGACACTCAAACTTTACACGCCATGGGATTTATATGTCAAATTAGATCACCCCTGATAAGTAACATAAAACTTTACTTTAATCTTGTAATCATCATCTAATTTAATAACTAATTAGTCTTTAATGTTTCAGTCATAATCGTAAACATGAACTCTATTTTACAATGTATATTTTACTTTTTGTGCAAATAAAGATTATTTTGAAAAAAAAAAATAAATCGATTACTTATATATAAAATGGAACTTATAAGTAACTTGATATTTTTGAAAATTTAATATAATTTATTAATTGTTTGCAATGTTTTCTTAAAAAAATAACAGCCTCTTCCTATCAGAGAAACAATTAAAAAAATAGATTTTATTCACCAAATAAGCTCTAAATGGTGAACGGTTTTTTTCTCCTTAATTTAAAAATGATATATAGTAAGGTGGTTGATAAATTCTACTGCCCACGATGAGGAGGTCAAGTTTAAACAAATAAACTTTAATTTTTTTTCAGATCACAAATAAACTTAAAATGTTTCTTTATATAATGATTTCTTGCTAATTCAACTATTCTATTATCCAGTTTTGGTTGGAAATGAATGTTAATTAATATTAACTAGAATACATGAGGATCTCATTTGAATCTGAATTGGTCAGATCTCTATTGATGTGCTGATTGTAAAGATAAGAAATATAATTGTAACATGATGCAAAATTTTCCACTGTTGGAGAATGATTCCATAATTGTGTTACCCTCAACATCTGCTTGAGTATGAGTTAGATTACTAAAACACATTTAAAATCATTTCAAAATTTACTAAATCCAAATTCAAAATTTCAGGTTATAGGTGCGGCAAATAGGGCATCATCAATCACTACATCATGAGTTATTTTATATATAATCATCATTTGAAAATTAAATGTTAGACAATGAAAATGAATTCCTTTTCTGTGAGCTGTCAATATCATTGTAGCATCACTTTTTCTTTATCAGAATTCTTGCTGCACTGCTGCTGCTACTGCTACTGCTACTGCTACTACTACTGCTACTACTACTACTACTACTACTACTGCAGCTGATGCTGCTGCTACTGCTGCTGCTATTAGTACTGCTAATGCTGCTGCTACTGCTACTACTACTACTACTACTAATAATGTGTATATTAAATTTAATTGTAACATGTTCTATATGGATTACTTGAAAAAGTATATCAATCTAATGTATCTATAGTATTATATGTTGTGCTGATGAATGATTGTGATAGGGTTGAGATAAAATAAAAGATGCACTGAGATAATATAATTTGATAATATATATCATTGATTTTGTATTACACCTTTATCCCCCTTAGTAATGGCAATTGGTTCTCCAAAACTAATCGTTAAGCAAGAATATCATATACAGAATACATATTTATAATGGGGGTCTATGGGAAAAAAATTGGTCAGTAGCTAAAAAATTACACTAACTTAGAATAAAGGACATATTAAAAAAAAATATTCATTAACACTTATTTTAAATGCAATCTGTTTTTCTTTTTAAACTTTTTTCTAATTCAACATTTTTGTTTTAAAATGTTGTTTTTTTTTTTGATTTGAAATGACTTGGGTATAAAGAACATTTTAATAAAGTTACAAAATTAATAACTATTTTTCCATAAATAACCAGGTGTTTTAAAAATAATATATGGTAATTAAGGAACACACACAAGCAATTTAATATTCGTATTTAGTGTTTTCCTGAAAGTTTGTGATGATGGTATTTTAGTTGTACTGACCGTATTCATATATTGGACTATTTCATCATCTAATATAAGTGTTGAATGTCTTTAGAAAAATTAAACTTTATTTAAATAATCCAAGTACTATATATTATATTTAAATAAAGTTTAATTTTTATAGTATTATAGATTCATTAATTATATATATTTTAAGTTTATATTTCTATAATCAAAATACTGAATGCAGCACTAACATTGTGTTTTATGAATAAAATACTGTATGTGCTATACAATTTCAGCACAGTTATTACCTGTATATGTATTATAGTAATGTACTTTTGCTATTGGGTAAAATGACTTTAAAATACCTATTCTCTGACATCATCAGTGACACAAAATTCAAGATGGCTGTCCCAAAAAATTAAAAAAAAAATTTTTTTCACTCATTATAGTGAATAATCGATTTTTAATCGAAGTAGTGGGTACAAATTGATAAAGATCACTATTGTGAAATATTGCTAAGAAGCCAATCACTAAGTAAGGTTTAGGTGTACTTATATTTTTCCTACAATTTATTAGTTAATAAATATGACATTCAATTTTTATCCTTTGATTGATTTATTTTTAATCATACAAGAAAATAAAGCAGATCTAATTACTAAATACCAATATTCAGGTGTTAAACCATATGCACTTATTTTGATATGTGTTTCTTAATACTTTTGAAGGAAGGAAAAAAAAACTATTAATAATTTGGTGTTGGAATTTAAAAAGGCTGTAAATATTGGAGAGATGACATGTTTAGTCACAGAAAACTTTCTAACAAGAATCAGTGATATATAACCAAAAGATAGTTAGTCATTGGTTAGTTTTTATAATAGTTTATGCTGAACTTCAAATACAATGGGAGAAATATTTTTAGCTCTTTCTGTTGAATAATATAGTTTAATAAATAGTATGCTGAATGCATATTTTAATTTTTTAATAAGTAACAAATCTTGTTTACTTTGATTTTGAGTAAATTCAGTGATTAACATTATCTCTTGTCTTAACTTTCCTGTGCATAATAATGACATTTTTTTTTTTAGAATTAGTATTGATGTTTTATGCATTTCAGTTAAAATTATTATGTGATTTATATGTAAACAGGCCATTGGAATCAATTTTTTTTGTCTGTTCATGACATGTTGACACTTTCTTTGTATTATATTAATAGTATTATTAAATATAAATATTAAAAGATATTAGTCATCATAAATTGAGACTTTGTCATATTATTATAAGCTTTCAAGAACAATTCTCTTTACTCTATTCTAACACTATCTACTGTAAAATAGAGTAATAAATAGCCAGCAGATGGTATAGTAAGTTCAAAAAAAGTTTTTTTTAAAAAAAAATCAGGCTACCAGCATAAATAGAATCCAAAAGTAAAAAGTGGATTCTATATGCAAAATGTAGTAGTCCCAATTTTGAAAAAAACCAGAAACCAATTTGGATTTGGAGATATTATAACATAAAACCATCTTATGGTCATTGATTACTCAAGTTTACTGTTATAATTTTAGAGTGAGTAAAGAATACAGCTGTTGCATAAATAAAATTGTATTTTCTACTTCTTCTAATAATGTCTGAGATAATTTTTTATGATTTTTTTACTTCCAACTGGAAAAAATACTTGTATAAGTAAAAAAAAAAAAGAAGTATATGCAGTACCTGTTTTTAAATGTGTAAATAACATTTGGAATCTTAATATATCTCTATGAATCAAGAATTACTTTTTTAAGGTCTTTTATGTTGTCATATTTTATCTTTATCTAAAATTTATTTATTTATTGAAACTAAATAATTTTGATGTTGGTGATGGGTTTTCAAGAGCACAAACTATTTGAAAGACCTTTACCACAATTCTTAAATCTGTGTTAATCATTTTAAAACATATTTTTTTATTTTATGCCTTTATGATGTGATGCATGTATTTAGAGTAAATATCACTCATGCTCTGAAAATGTAAACAGACTGTGCCATATTTTCAAGATATCAGTTTGTTTTGTCTTTTATTTAAGTTTCTATTTTGTTTTGTTTTTTATTGTGTGCTTATCTACATACACAATTTTACATATCCTTGCAATCATGACACTAACTCTTCTATTGTCTTATTTGATAAAATTGTTTATCTTCTGTTCATAATATTAAATGAAAATTTTATGTGTGCCTTCAGTGTTTATTAAAATTTTGTTAAGTGACTAAATTTTGCTTCATAAAGATGGAAAACACTTATTACAGTTTATGATATAGCTATAATATTGAAAATTTAAAATTTCAATTGTATTAATAAAACATCAAATATTATTGATCAAGTGTTGTCAACAAATATTGTAGTCTTTTATCATTATACTCCAGAGTTGTCTTCTGGCAGAAAAATTAACTTACAATGAGCTTATTTTTATATTTAATTGCAAACCTTAGTAGTTTACTACTAATTAGAAATATAGCTCTTTTAGTTGTTCTTAGTCAACTTTTATTTCAAATAGAACTTTTAATCCACTTATTTCTTGATGTTAATGCATGCTTTAAAAACACAAGATGTTTAATATTTAAATAAAAAGGATTCAATGTTTATGCACATGAATTTAGTTGTTTTAAGTTGTAGCTATAATCACTTATATTAAGAGTAGTAAACCATTTTATTACTTTACTACAGAGCCATTTATTGTAAACTTAAATAATCAGTAAACACTATATGATAGTGTCAACCAAATTTCTGAAGTAATTTTTGGTTAATAGTCTTTATCAGTGAAAATTATTTAGCAGTCTCTTTTTCCTTTTGTATATTATCCAAGTTAATGAGAAGAGAATCAAACATTCTAAGATTTTAAACACAAGTCATTGTTTATACCTGTACAAGTTTAACACTAAATTACAAACTATATATTTGAATGACTCAAATATATGTTAACTGTAGGTATCTTTGTTTGGTAAGATGTATATGTTTATACTCAATGCTCTTTATTGATGAAGAAAAACATCAAAAACTTGAGAATTTGGTTAAAACTGCTATCTGGTATTCATTGATTACTTTCACTAGATGGTTCTGAAATTGAATAATAGAGTATATTATTATCTCTAATTCAGATGATAATATAAGCCATTTTTAATAACCTAATATTACTTTAAATTATTTTAGTGAAATGAAATATGTTATTTACTGTGATCAAAAATTGATAATAAAAATATTTTACATAATCATTTAAATTTCGTTTCAAGCAACCAAACTAATGTAAGGACTAGTCCAAATGTTATAATTCCATTAAATTAATTCTTGTTGCAAAAATATATAAACTGATTTATAGTTTAATGTTTATAATATATTATTCACTACTAAGCTAAAAATCACTAAAATAGTTTTTATGTGAACATTGACTAAATGTTAAAGTTATAAATATCTACATATGTAATGATAATAAACGTTCAGAGTAAGCTATATTAATGCAGAAAGCCTAACTCTTGTATTTGTTCATATCTTTTAGAAAAAGAAGGGTTATAGTTTGAAGAGAATCATGTAAACACATTAAGAATACCAGAGCTGCAAAATGATTACTAATGGCAGAGAATGTTAGATGCCTCAAAGAAAATAAATACGTAGAGATCCATAAAGAATAGATGACTAGAAAACATTAAAAGAACAAAAATGTTTTTTAGCTTCTGGAATCTATTTAAAAAAAGAAAATAAATGTGAAATATGTATTTCGCAATCAACTATATTAAATGTTTATAAAGACAAGAGACAAAATAAAAAAATCTTAAGTTAAATAATATTATTTGAAGAATTTGCATTTTATATAATTACTAATTACTAATATATGTAAAAATACCAATTTAATTGATAATTATCGTTTATTTATTCAGTTTGCTTAGTTTATTTGTAAGTCAAATAGGGTGTTTTAATTATTTATATTCTAATTTTTACATGACGAATAATTAATTACCTTGAAAAAAATAATGAATTCCTATCACAAAGAGTTATCAGTTTTAAATGTTTTCAAAGTTTTTTGTTTTTTTCAGATCTTTTTTAATTCTTTTTTATTTTGCTTAAGGGAAATTTTAATATCTGAAATAATTAAAAAATCATAAATTAAATTTCAAATTTAATCCATATTAGAAATCTTTTAAACTTTTTTTTGTGAGATTTTTTTGCATGAATGTAAACTTTGTGTGTGTTATACAAAAAATCAAAAAGAAGATACTCTGCAGTGGTATATTTATTTACCAATACAGACCCTAAGCATTTTGTATAGGGAACAGTGTAAATATAGTTTTTTTTTAAATATTACATAAAAAATATTATTTTTTTAATTTATTCTGACTAAGAACGTTTAATTTTAAATAAGCATATATTGTTTATTTTAGACATTTATATACTTTACTTTTTTGCCTATTACCTTATCATTTGCAACTGTGCAAAATGGCATTGCTTTACATTATATTATAGCAATTATGAACAAAAAAATTATGAAATGATTGTTGATTTTTGTGCTTTGCTTGTGAACTATTTTTTGCTTTGTTTTTTTCAAAAATGCTATCTCTGCAATTTTGAAAAAACAACAACATGGTAACACAGTAATTATCCAGTAATTGGTTTATATATACAAAGGTATAGCTAATATTCAGTTCCCACTTAATATATTAGAGAAACAATTCATGATTTTGTAAAGGTGAGAAATAAAGATTGTTAAAATGATAAGTTTATTAAATTATTTTTTGTGCTAAATAAATAAAATCTTAAATGTAAATAAATGAATGAAAACAAAAATTTAGCAATCTAAAGTTGAGGGGGTTATATTTTTTCTGATTTTGTAATTATGTATATACTGAAAAATATTTTTTTTTTAGTTTTCTAGATATAATTAGCTGATTCCCTGGATCTAAGCTATTTTCTTAACTACTTATTTTTTCATTATTTTCCTAATATATTATAATTTTACATAGTTAATATCAAATTATATATAAAAATTGGATACTTCAAAAAAAGACCTAATGCTTTTATTGTGATGCAGAAAGAGACATTTAAATAATCCACTAATAATAAAGACATTTACCATTAAAATATTCATTCATCCTATCTGAAAATTCATTTAGTACATAAATGACTAAGTTGAAATGGCCTTACTTTATTTTATTAAGAGAGAATTTATTTTAATAAAACAGTGCATACTCTTTTGAAAAAGTTGATAGTGAAATTAGACCAAAGCCCAAAAAAAAAATTGTTAGATAAAAATAATAATCAGGTATCAATTGCTAATAAAATTATGTAACATTGAAACACAAAATGAAAAAATCTAGTGCAACCAAATGATCAAACTGAGATTTTATCTTACATTTGTCAGTTAAAAACTGATCAAGAAATATTTAACTCTTACAACTACTACCCCACTATTCGTGCAATTACAAAGAGTTAGGTGACCTGCATCTATAGACTGACAAATACACTATCATAAAAAATAATAGTTATTAATTTTAAAGATCATGTGATTTTTGAATAAACTGAAATGACATATTAAATTTTGATCCAGAAACCTTAGATTCCAAATCCATAACTCTATCATTGTAATAAATTGCACAGAGCAATGTGCAAATGAAATATAGTCATTTTATTTCAGGCTTTTTGTAAAGTCGTTTATGTATAGGATTTGAGCTATCTTAAATCTTTTTGTTTTTATCTTTTTTTTTATTAAATTATTACAAATTCATTTATAAGTGTCAGACATCTTTATATAATTCCTACCCATGATATAAATACCTGTTGTTATATTTTTGTTGTTGTTGTTTTATTCTGAATGTTTTTATTTATTAAAAATGTTTTTAAAAGGCATGAATTTACTCATACAGTCAAAAAAATTTCTAATATAACATATGTTATAAAATTGCTAAAAAATGACTTTAAATTGTATGAAGGATCTTATAAAGATTATAGTCACTCTGAAAAAATGCAATTCATACAATTACTAAGCTAACTATTGGTTTTGGAGAAATTTTTTAATTTTTTTCTTCTAGTTTTTTTATTTATTAAATACTGTGTCTAGGGAAATTTGCTTTATTAATTCCTTTTGTATTTCTAAAATCTTTTTTTTTCTATTATCATTAAGATAATTATTTCCACAGATAATATAAATCTCTATTATATTGTACACAAATGCTCTAGCTTCATCCTTCAATTATAACCATTTCCTCCATTTCAACCTTTTTATTTCTATCTATATGTACATTACAGATTGTCATTATCATTATTACCCTATATAGATACAATTAAACCTGTAAAATTGTATGCGCGCACACACATACCCATATATATATATATGCAATATAAATAAAATGTCCGTAATTAAAACAAAATTGTAATTATAATAAAAATAATGAATTTCACGGAAATAAACTATTTAAAAAAAACAGTCTTTAAATCTGCAAATATAAATATAAATTTGCAAATATAAAGTTACATAAAGAAGATAATCCTTTGCGAATTATGATAGATTTTGGTGTTTCATTCATGTATCAGACATATATATATATATATTGGTAAGCTTTTACAAGAGTTTTTAGGATTTGGGAAAAATACTATTGTCTCATCTTTTGATTTTGTAAATAGTATTAAAAATTTGGTGGTTAGTGTGCAGATTTGAAGACTGTTTTTTAAAATAGTTTATAACCGTTAAATTTATTATTTTTATTATATATATATGCATGTGCAATAATTGAAATGGATAAACATGCCAATTTACGTAATATATAAAATTGATTAGTTGAAACTATTTATATATAAAGTATAATTATTATTAAAATTTTCTTGCGTACGTTCATGTACATAATAGACAGATAATATTGTTTAAATAGACTATTTATAGTTCAAAGACTTCATCAGTAATCCTTTAGGACAAAAAACCAGTACCATTATTCATCAGGTTTGTCAAATGCAAATCAATTAAAAGTTGTTTTTTGTTTATTTCTTGGTTGAGAAAAACTAGATATTAATTCCTTACTAATAATTGGATACTTAGATAAATTGGTTATGTGCTTAAAAAAAATTCTAGTCATAGACATAATTTGCTCACGCATTAATATTATACATATACAAAAATTTTATATTTTTTATTTTAAAAAACAAGCAATTTTAATAATAATTTTAATTAAGATGTCTCTTTTGTTAATTATTAATTATAATTAGACAATTTATGTATGTCTCACATATTATCCACAGTTTTATTATTTATTGATTTATCTATATTTTAATTCTTCTAAAATAAATATATCAAATAAAACCTGAAGATTTTAGATATCATACTCACCTATTACAAACATGATTATTTAAAAAATAATATTTAACAATTGATAAAAAATTATTTTTTTCAAAAATTACATTAAAACGTTTTAAATGTATTAATAATGGAAGTGTGAGCTTTTACATAAATGAAAATATTTTATAAACTTTTTAAAAATATATTTATGACTTTTTTTTAATAACAGTGAGAAATCAATATTGAAAAACTTTATGCAATGTACGTATATATATATATATTTGAAAACCAGGCACTCTTCACAAACCTGGGAGCCCAATTGTAAGTATAGAGAATTTGAACTCAGATTTTCAAGCACTCTTCAACTATCCACACTATCTCATACAACTGATACACATGACCACACACATGTAGAAAAGATTAATAATCACCAATATACGTATTTCATGCTAAACGAGCACTCATCAGTTGGTCCAGACTATCATCTCTCACACATATATATAATCAATGCTCAGTTTATATTAAGATAGCAAATCTTCATACTTTAATGGACAGGCTTCAATCCACTGCAACCTCCAACTTTTCAGCCATCTATATCATTGAAAATCTGATGATATATATATATATATATATATATATCTGATATATATATATATATATATATATATATATATATATAAGTAAAATAGTTCATGGAATATTTTACATATACATATATCTAGGTATTATGGTAAATATACAAATCATGTCTATATAAGAAAAAACTGCAGGTTTTAAAAACGGATTTTATGCATTCTTGTTTCTCCATTCCTTATTTATGATAAGTTTTAATTCATGTCACATGAACTTGAATATTGTTTCAATATATTTAGGATTTTCGTTTAGGTGGCTAGTCTATAAACAACACTGCTAATTGTTAATATTGGTCAGTAAATAAGTATCTAGATAATTAGTTAGAGACAAAAACATGAATGAAAAAGCATTCAATTTTTTATTGCCTGATAATTGGAAAGCTTTCACTGTTTTATATGAGAAGTTGTTTGAGAGATCTTTGATTTACCTTTGGTTAATAAAAAGGCTGTTTTATTTACATTAAACTTGTAAAAAAAAAAAAAAAGGTTATTAATCATACTTAAAAGTTATTTATTTTGTTATATTCTTTAAAATGATAATATTAATAAATACAATTATAAAAAAATCCATAGGGTTATTAAAGAAAAATTAGAATTTTTAATTATAATAATATCAGTGTTCTTGAGAATGACATCTTTCATGTATTATAATAAATATTTTTCTTATATCATCATTTGCTATCTCTCTTATAAACAAGTAAATGCAAAAAAAAAAGTAAAAAAAAAAGACAACTAATAAAAAGCAGAATATAAAAAAGAAATAAAAAAGAATCAGAATACATGGGTATAAAAACACACATTACCCATAACCATAATTAGGGATGACTGTGGTATGAGAAACCCAGAATGATAAGAGTCAATACGATAAAAAATAGAAAATATATATAAATTTCAACTTGATTTATAAAAGCAATAATAAGAATATGCAGTCAAAGATATATAAAAAACTGCTAATTCCAATACATGCCCTTTTTTCTTAAAAATTTCTCATAATGAGATTTTCTTTAAATAATTCATGAATCATCCCTATCTTATACTTGAATTATATTATCATGTTACCTCTACTTATTATTATCATTAGCTTCCATTTTCAAGTGTGTCTGATTATTTTTATATATGTATATAATTGAATGATAAATCTGTAACTCTGTTATATATCTGTTACCAAAGCTGTCAGATTTGCAAAGCATTTCTAGTAAACTTTTATGCACTTTAAATTATTAAATATCAATAAATCTCTTTTTAAATGCTTTTATTAACTTTGGAAAATCTGTTTCTTTGTTAACTTTTGATCTTTTTCAAGTTAGAATGAAATTTTAAAATCAAGGTTAAATATATTTAAATTTATTAGAATTTCTTGAAAATTGATATACAACTAAGTTATATTACACTAATCCATCTTAAACAGTTATCTTTTCAGTATATCAAATAGTTTGATAGATATGAACAGAGGGTGTGAAAAAATAAAAAATTAAAGAGTTTAATATTTTGCTGTTAACAATTATTCTTAGAATATTGATTTGTTTTAAATAATGGTTGCTAGTGGCCAGTTTAATTTTTTTTTTCCAATTTAATCATATTTTTAAACCATTTTAAACTTTTAAAGTATATATCATATTTAGAATGTGTATATGTAATTATATATGTATAATAAATCAACAACTAAGTCTTTTATTTGAAACTGTTTTTACTTTTGTTTTAAAACAATTGTTTTTTAAAAAAAGTAAATTAGAAAAAGTGAATTATTTAAAGTAATCATGAAAAGTTAAAAAAGATTGTGAAATTTATTTATTTTTTGGAATTTTTTTTAAAAGCAACTGTTTTAAAATGAAAATAAATCTATCAATTTAAATAGTAAATTTTGTTACTGATTTATTATACATATATAATTATTAGAAACAAGTCACCACCTAAACATACCAATATAGATAGTAATCAATATTTCTCACTGTTGGCAAGGCAACCCTCTCTCCTTTTATGTATATATTATATATATATATATATGGTTAGTATATACATATTTTTGTATATAAGTCATTTGATATTTTTTGCCCACAAATTAATTAAGCCAATCCCTATTTTTATAACATGTTCTAATGATATATATATATATTGTAATGGGAACATACGTACGTTACATTATTTTTTATTAGTAAACATAAAAAAAAAGTTCACCAATAAAAATTTATTTTTTTAAGAATTAAAAATTGAAAATTAAAAAAATCATCTTAAACTCGTATATATATAAAATCGCACAGATAAATAATTATTAAAATAAAACTTTATTAAAAAAAGAGTAGTTTAAAACTAAATTTTCAGAAAAGATTTAGAGATAAAAATATATGTTTAAGTTTGAAAACAAATTAATTAATCTTTTGTAAAATGGAAATGATTATTTTAATTAGTAAACTAGCCTTTGGGCATTTAAATGTATAAGCATCGGTCAGATAGGAAAACAATAGAAACATTTAGCAAATGAAAGAAATCCATCGGGAAATCGGACCTCAATGAAAAGGTTTTCACCATCATGATGTAATGTTGAGTTAATCCACAAAATTATTATAAAAGGAAAGGTTTGAAAATAAAAGAATTAGTTATTACGATGTGACTATATGTGTTAGTGTGGAGTTGAAGGAGAAGGGATTGAAAAGACGCACTCTTCAATCCCTTCAGTTTTGTTAAAAAAAAAAAAGAAATGACATCGTTTTTTTTTTCTACATTAAGGACCAACTAAACTAAAAGACCTCCGGATAAATAAATAAAAAACAATGGCTAACTCAACCAATCTTTTTAGGATGGCATGGGAATTCATGTTCAAATGGCAAGCAACAGATAAAGATGAACTGTTTTAAACCGTAAGAACTTTATAATTAATGAACATTAAATTAAAAACTTTCCGTATTTAAAATAATTAAGAAATAGAATCCTATCTGACCAACGCTATTTATTAATTAGTTATAATTTTATTTAATGTACTTCTTTTGTAAAATCATTTCCATTTATTTATTTATTTGTTCTTTAAGTTTTATTATGATTTCTGTTTTTCATTAAACTAGTTATATAAATATTAAACTTAAGTCAGGCGTGAATGGCTATATAGATTTGTAAAGTTATATTAGGGGAGGGTAATCTTAGGTTATTCATTTCGTAGTTGAATTAGGTCAATGGATTGGATATATTGGTGTAATTAGTAGATGTAGTACGAGATTCGCTATGGGCAGAATCGCTATTATATGCCGCACACTTCCATTTTGCCTATGGAAGGGATTATAAGACGTAGAATGCTGTTCCTTTCGATGGAGTTTTTTTTATTGCTCTTCTTGTCTGATAGATGTAATATTCCTATCTGACGAGAAGCAGTTTCTTCTCTTAACCTAATTGTGCTGCCGTATTCATATTACATTGAACACATCGATATATCAGATGGATTGAAGTTTGGTTTGACTGCAAACCTTTGGCCTAAGGTTAAACAAGGATTGAATATTTTCTTTTCAAATGCAAATCTATGTAGTCTATTCATACTCGACACTCTAAATAAAGATGCATTAAATTTAAGTTGGTATAGACGCTTGCATGGGTTCGTTACCGGTTGATTATGTTTTTGGTTTTCATATTCGATCAAAATATATATAGACATTCGGTAAATACTGATACCTTATGGTGAGTATCTAAAATGTATTTATTCGGATGTCTTTTAAGTTATTGGTGTTAATGCAAGCATCTTATGGTGAATGCTATTGGGTTACTTATAAATTTCCCTCTGCAATTGACGGTATCAATGATTTTGTATTTTGATCGTTTATGTTTATTTTGAAATGTTTTTGACCATGGAATCTATGTAACCGATCTATACTCAACATTTTTAAACAAATCTGTGCGAACTAATAATAGTATAAAATTTAAAATGTAAATTAAAAATCTAAAATAAAAGTAAAAATAATGTTAAATGTTAAAGTAAACATATTAAAATAATAATGTTAAATCTTATATATATATATGTGCGTAAATAAATTTTTGTATGTTAATTACTGGCAGTAGCTTATTTTATTTATTTTTTAATATTGAAATATAATTAGATAAGATATTATATTATTAAATCTCTGCTACTCCCTGAGCTAGTGACATGGGCTAACGACCAGATATCAAAATATATAAATAAAATTAAAAAAAATTTTTTTTGACTGATGTATCTGCCTACTTTATAAATTTTTCTAGGTTCAAATGCCTAGATGGCACCCTGTAGTGCAGATCACGTATAAGTCAATTCTCCAGATCATTATAACTGGCTACCCAATTTGGGCCAATCTTTAATAAACTTCCAGAGCCCTGAGTAAATTTCTTTTTTCAAAATGAAATATTTTTATCTGTTACATAAAGTTGTATACTTTAAATTTTATAAAAGCACTGCCAGAAGAAATTGCACATATATATTAAACATGAGAAAGTATAAATAATTTTAAAATTAATTTTTGTCTAAAAAAAAATGTCAAAAGGTTGCAATAAATATGTTTTTTTGTTTGTTGATATCTATTATGCTTTAACGTGTATAGGCGCGCACAGCCACGTAAGTTTATGATCGAAATGTGGTACTTTAAGATGAATACCATTGGGAATTTACTTCAGTGTAATCCTATTTAAGCATTTTAATCAGTCATAAATAAGTTGGTGGTATTTATAATTGTGCTGCAAATATACACATATAAATCCATTATCTTTCAAAATGTATTTAGTTCAATGCAACCTTCTTAAATAAATAATTTAAATAACTTGCTTGTCATGCCATGTGTAAAAATAAAATGTATAAAAAAATAATAGAACTCTTGTGGGGAGGAGGTGTAGATGTGAATGGTCCTTAGGAAAATGATACTCAACATTTTTTTTTGTATATAGTCTTTATACTAACCGAATGTTTTGTAAATTTTGTTAATCGTGTACCGTAATTACTAACCCTAAGTAAAATATTTTTTTTTGTTCATTTTTTTTAAGCAAGTTTACTGATATGTAACGGGCACATACGTACATTACATTATTTTTTATTAGTAAACATAAAAAAAAAAGTTCGCCAATAAAAATTTATTTTTTTAAGAATTAAAAATTGAAAATTAAAAAAATCATCTTAAACTTGTATATATATAAAATCGCACAGATAAATAATTATTAAAATAAAACTTTATTAAAAAAAGAGTAGTTTAAAACTAAATTTTCAGAAAAGATTTAGAGATAAAAATATATGTTTAAGTTTGAAAACAAATTAATTAATCTTTTGTAAAATGGAAATGATTATTTTAATTAGTAAACTAGCCTTTGGGCATTTAAATGTATAAGCATTGGTCAGATAGGAAAACAATAGAAACTTTTAGCAAATGAAAGAAATCCATCGGGAAATTGGACCTCAATGAAAAGGTTTTCACCATCATGATGTAATGTTGAGTTAATCTACAAAATTATTATAAAAGGAAAGGTTTAAAAATAAAAGAATTAGTTATTACGATGTGACTATATGTGTTAGTGTGGAGTTGAAGGAGAAGGGATTGAAAAGGTGCACTCTTCAATCCCTTCAGTTTTGTTAAAAAAAAAATAGAAATGACATCTTTTTTTTTTCTACATTAAGGACCAATTAAACTAAAAGACCTCCGGATAAATAAATAAAAAACAATGGCTAACTCAACCAATCTTTTTAGGATGGCATGGAAATTCATGTTCAAATGGCAAGCAACAGATAAAGATGAACTGTTTTAAACCATAAGAACTTTATAATTAATGAACATTAAATTAAAAACTTTCCATATTTAAAATAATTAAAAAATAGAATCCTATCTGACCAACGCTATTTATTAATTAGTTATAATTTTATTTAATGTATTTCTTTTGTAAAATCATTTCCATTTATTTATTTATTTGTTCTTTAAGTTTTATTATGATTTCTGTTTTTCATTAAACTAGTTATATAAATATTAAACTTAAGTTGGGCGTGAATGGCTATATAGATTTGTAAAGTTATATTAGGAGAGGGTAATCCTAGTTTATTCATTTCATAGTTGAATTAGGTCAATGGATTGGATATATTGGTGTAATTAGTAGATGTAGTACAAGATTCGCTATGGGCAGAATCGCTATTATACACTGCACACTTCCGTTTTGCCTATGGAAGGGATTATAAGACGTAGAATGCTGTTCCTTTCGATGGAGTTTTTTTTATTGCTCTTCTTGTCTGATAGATGTAATATTCCTATCTGATGAGAAGCAGTTTCTTCTCTTAACCTAATTGTGCTGCCGTATTCATATTACATTGAACACATCGATATATCAGATGGATTGAAGTTTGGTTTGACTGTGAACCTTTGGCCTAAGGTTAAACAAGGATTGAATATTTTCTTTTCAAATGCAAATCTATGTAGTCTATTCATACTCGACACTCTAAATAAAGATGCATTAAATTTAAGTTGGGTATAGACGCTTGCATGGGTTCGTTACCGGTTGATTATGTTTTTGGTTTTCATATTCGATCAAAATATATATAGACATTCGGTAAATACTGATACCTTACAGTGAGTATCTAAAATGTATTTATTTGGATGTCTTTTAAGTTATTGGTGTTAATGCAAGCATCTTATGGTGAATGCTATTGGGTTACTTATAAATTTCCCTCTGCAATTGACGGTATCAATGATTTTGTATTTTGATCATTTATGTTTATTTTGAAATGTTTTTGACCGTGGAATCTATGTAACCGATCTATACTCAACATTTTTAAACAAATCTGTGCAAACTAATAATAGTATAAAGTTTAAAATGTAAATTAAAAATCTAAAATAAAAGTAAAAATAATGTTAAATGTTAAAGTAAACATATTAAAATAATAATGTTAAATCTTATATATATATATATATATATATATATATATATACATATATATATATATATAATATATATATATATATGCGTAAATAAATTTTTGTATGTTAATTACTGGCAGTTGCTTATTTTATTTATTTTTTAATATTGAAATATAATTAGATAAGATATTATATTATTAAATCTCTGCTACTCCCTGAGCTAGTGACATGGGCTAATGACCGGATATCAAAATATATAAATAAAATAAAATAAAAAATTTTTTTTGACTTACATATCTGCCTACTTTATAAATTTTTCTAGGTTCAAATGCCTAGATGGCACCCTGTAGTGCAGATCACGTATAAGTTCATTCTCCAAATCGTTATAATATATATGATCACTAGATGGAGCTTTACTAATAGCTCCTAACAAGCTTTTATGTAAACGCCAAGAGAGATAGAATTCAATATCTCTTCTGTTGTCTCTACCTCCAGAGCAGCTGTTTTTGAGCTTGTTGGCTCAGGTCAGTGAAAAGTAGGGAGACTAGAAACTAGATCTGTTTCTAGTTTCCCTACCCTTCACTGACATGAGACAGAGTCTGATGGAAAACTCCCTTTTCTTGATGTTCTAGTCACCAGAACACCAAATAGTTTATCTTTTTCTATTTACAGAAAGGATACACACACAGACAGATATTTACATTTCCATTCTCATCATCACCCAACTCAGATAGTTTCTGTAGCCAAAACTCTTTTAAATAAAGCAATTAACCTTTCAGATGACACGCATCTGAAAGAAGAAATAAATCATATTAATAGTGTTTTATTAGCAAATAGTTATAATTACAAATTTATAAAAAAAGCCTTATTTCAAGCCCAAAATAGACAAAATAGGAAACAAAAAGATGATAAGTCAGCTATTAGGATTTGTGTTCCATATGTAAAAGGAACTACAGACAGTACCGGACGTATATTAAAATGCTATAATATAGATGCAGCATTTTCTGCTCATCAAAAGATCAGCAATATAATAACCAAGCCTAAGGATTCAATCCCTCTTGAATCTCATGGTGTCTATCAAATCTCATGTAAAAATTGTAAAGCTTCTTACATAGGTATGAGTAATCATCGCATCAGTGTTAGGAGAGATGAGCATGCTAATGCAGTTAAACAACACTCATCATCATCAGCACTCTCACTCCATACTATAGATTCAGGTCATAAAATAGATTTTTCTAGTACTAGGATCATATCCAGATGTGATAATCTCTACCAATGCAAAATCAGAGAAGCCATTGAGATACTTAAAAGGCCAGATTGTATCAATAAGCGAGATGATATGTGCAAACTTCCTCCTATTTGGAAAGATTTCTTTAAAAAACATTCTTAAATTTAACATTTTTGCTATTGGTGGGATTTTTAATGTTTTATTCAAACCAGTGATTGTAGCGCCTCTACAACCATCTTTCTACCTGTTTATAACTCTGTGGATGGCTTGTGTGACCAAGTCGAAATGTCAGTATATTGATATTAAAAGTTTTTAACACGGATGAACCCGCAAAATACGTATTTTATATATATATATAAGTGCCCAGTTAATTTAAAGTACAATATAGTTTTACATTTTCATTTATTGTGCCAATACTAAACTTTTTTTATATGAAATGCATTTTTTGATTTTTTTATAACAAGGGATTGACTTAATTAATTTCTGCCCACTTCCTCATGCTTTTATTTCAAGTTATATCAAAAAACTTCAATAGTTGTTGAAGATACAATTATTTTATTTCTTTTTAGTGCATAGTCAATATAAGCATTTTATATAAAAAATGTTTTATCTCTATTATTATTAGCTACAAATATGCAATATAATAATTTAGCTCAACTCTCTTTTCACTACACATGTATAACATCATAAATATATGTTAAAACACTAATCTTTGAGACTGTTTATAGGCATCTTAATGAAAAGAAATAATGGGATTTGTAATTTGAATTGATTAAAAATGAAGACAATAATTTCATCATTTTGTATACTTGATTTACAATATGCTGATAATTATACTATTTTTGCCAATTCCAAAGTTGACTTACAGAATCAATTCAATGTCTGCAATGCAATATATAAAGACTTTGGTTTCATAACAAGTGTTCAAAATAAGTTCAAGTTCTTTATCAGTCAATGATAGAAAAATATGGTTATGAGCTTGATAAGCTTGAAAATAAACCCAATTTAAATATATTGGTAGTTTCATAAGCGGAAAAATGAACTTACATGTTGACGTTGTGAGATACAAACTGCTTCCACCTTTAACAACTTAAAAGATATTTCAACATAGAAAAATACTTATTACAACTAAAGTAGAAGTATATAGAGCAGTTATTTTAACTAATTTGTTATATGGAAGAGAGACTTGGACACTTTATCAATACAATATTACAATGGGGAGATCATAAAGCTAATCAATGCCACATTACTTTGAATATAAGATACATTTTTTCCCAAATTTTAGACCCATAAAAAGATGTGCATCTTAAATTAGAAACAAAAATTTGTAACATCTTATTTCTGTGGATCTGTGCTTTTCACTATATATGCACATAGTATTACAATAATTATCTGTGTAAAATAGCATGATAAATCTTTTTAATTAAAAAAAAAGATTTAACATTAAATGTCAATATTTTTTGAATTGATTTTGAAAACAACTTTAATTCTCTCTCAAACTACCACTTTTAATGTTATTTTGCTGATTTTACCATTATTTACTGCTAATTCTAAGAATTTTTTACAACTAATAAATCATTACAGCAATGATATAAGAACCTGTCTTTATTCTGATTGGCTGTTTCTTGTTCTCTACATAAGAGAGTGCATGTCAATGATTTTGTCAGTTCCAATAACTTTGCTTTGATTCAAAATGAAACCATATGTTTTACAATCTTTTTTTTTACATATTTATAATTTTTTTCAGAAAATAATTGTAAAAATATAAATTATTTCAGAAAAATAATTCAGATTTTAATAGAAAAATTTACTTTTACAGGAAAGCAAATTGAGAAAGAAATCAATAACATATATCTGCAAATTGTAATTGGATGACAAATATATATTTTATGTTGATTGCTATAGTTTATATTTGTCAATTATAAAAATAAGTTAACTTTAAATTTTTTTTTATTTATTTTAATAATCAAACAGATTATTACTCTGCATTTTAGAAAATGTTTTAAATCAAAAGTCAAAAGATTTACTAAGGTCAATACTGTATTTTAAAATCTTTTTTTCTTTGAACAAAAATGTTATGATATTTACACTAAAAAACAGACTTTGTAATACAAACAATATACATATAAGTCTTGGAAAGATATACCTGAAGAAATTATCAAAAAATCTTTCTTAAAATGTTGTATTGCTAATGATTTAAAGGCATGAAAATGATATATCCTAGTGAAATAGTTAAGATGTGAATTAAAGTTCTGAAAGTGAAGATATAGAAAGTGAACATATGTTTTCAGAAGATTTGCAATAAATTACATGAACTTATTGTATTTATATTGGTTCCTATTTAATATTTTTGAAATACAGGCATAATTCATATCCTTGAAGTTTAAATGTAATATTAGGATTTGAACACAGACTTTTAAACTCCCTTCAACTATTTATTCTATCTCATACAATCAATGCATATAACTACACACATGTGAAAAAGATAAACAATGGCTGAAGTATTGGAGAATGGAGTGAATTGAAACCCATTCCTTTTAAGTTTGAAGATTTTTTATCTTAATATAAACCAAGCACTTATTGTATATATGTGTGGGAGATGATGATATGGATCAACCAATGAGTGCTAGTTTCACACAAAATATGTATATTAAACATCATTTATCTTTTTTACATGTGTGTGATCATGTGTATCAGTTGTATGAGATAGAGTGGAGAACTGAAGGAAGCTTGAATGTCATAATTCAAATTTCATATAGTTCTTATTTAAGTAAATAAAAATGTTTTTTTTTATTTTTTAATAAAATCATTTAAATTTTTTTTTACAATTTCCAAGCATAAAATTCTCTTGTGTTTTAAATTCAGAGGCATCTTATATTTGAAATAATATGGTACATTCTTCAACATGTTGAATATGATAAGAATTGACTATTGCAAAATCACACTTTCATAAGATTAAACACATAAAATGAACAAACAGTACAAAACTTCCTAAGTCTTTTATAATAAACTAGAGCATAATTTATATGAGAGAGATAGGCACCATTTATGTTATAAGGTTTATAGCAAAGACATTCTAAAAAAAGTGCAATTTTGCTTGCTTCCATTGAGAAGAAATAGCAGAAAATAGAATATTTTGAAAAATTACAATTAGATATAATATTGAAGTATTTTTTTCTGTAAAAACAATTAAAAGATAGCTTCAGAAAATTTCATATAAATAGAAAAATAGACTAACATATTCTTTATGTGACTGTACTTGTGGTTCACTAATTGGTTTATACAGTCACTTCAAAATTCATTTCCAGCTTACTCATCACCTTTGAAATTTAGAATGGTCATATTCATTTATGACTATTTACTGGATATATATATATATATATATATATATATATATATATATATATATATATATATATATATATATATATATATATATATATATATATATATATATATATATATATATATATATATATATATATATATACTTTGATATTATTACTTCAATTTTCACACCTCAAACAAGTGAGACGATATATTTCTGAGTCAGACACTTTAGTTGTGGTTTGCATCATAAAACTTCTCAAATACCCTTATTATTATTCACTATTGATCTATTTTACATTAAATTATTAAGTCAGATGCATATCTGAATTAAAAATAATATATTAATCTCTAGCCAATTAATGATCACTAATATTCATTAATATATTTAACTAAAGATAATCGTGAAGGGGTTTGAGAGAAATTTATATAATGGTAATTTTTGTAACATTAAATATTCAATGGTACATTTGTCTGGTAAATAGGTTTAGATCAGGAATCATATGAAAACAAAGATAATAATATATTCAATATATACCATAAATCTTGATTAAAATAAACATTAAAGTTGAAAGTTTAATAAAATTCCAATAAAAAAAGTATATAATAATATTAACCAATATGATTTAAAAGGACAAGTCATCCCAAATATATTTTGTTTGTTTTAGTTTCAATAAAATTAAAAGATGAAACTTTTAGTTGCCAAATCTAATTAGAAAATTTACTCTTGGAAAACGTTTAAAAGAATGATCCTCATCAATTACAAATTATCATTCCCATCCCTGTATGTCCTCAGTCGATCATAAGACTTCTCAGAGTTGTGGATATTAACTAGCATATGTGTGTTAAAATCATAATGTTTGGAATGAGTTACAAAGACAAAACAAATGGATTTATAAAAAAATAACTTATTAATAAATGAATAAATAAAATGGTTGCATACTTGCACCTACTAACACTTATATAAAATATTAAATATCATAATAATAAAAGATGTTTTATTCAAGTTTAGGTTTAAGTTTAAGACCTTATAGTATTTATAATGATAAGATAGTACCATGTTAAATATTGATACAGACACAAACAATGATTTTCTGCAGATATCATTCTTTCAATAAATTTCCAGGTGTCTTCATTAACTGCTTCTAAGTTATTACTTCATCTTGTTGGATACTAGTGATGTTAGAAAGTAAATACAGCAGCACTGATGATGTTATTTAAGATATAATATCAGTAGGTCTTGGGTAGTTCTTACATCAACTGTCTATTTCTTCATTCAAAGCATTATAGGATCAGGCATTGGCTAGTTTTACAAACTTTAATGTTACTTTCTGTATCCAACAGCATTTTTCCAGGTATTTGGAAAGTGTGGTTTTTTTGTTGCCTTGCAACACCTTGAAGGAATGTTTCTTCTAGATAAAATCATTATACTGGCTGTTATGACTGAAGTATTGGCAAATACTTTAAAAACAATTAGTAAAATATGACTATCCAAATTATTATCTAAGTTACAGTGGGAAACATTTTTATTCAGCTTTCTCTTAATGTGATACAGCTTCAAATGTAAACTGGACTATAATGAAGCAATATAAAATGAAATTCTAGATATGATTGGAATGCCTAGTTGCTCTTTTCCAATCAATTTATATCCATTTGTTGTTGTTCAACAACATGCTTGCCAAACAATAAATTTATCACCAGCTACTTACAAGATTTGACTTTTACCAACACAACAACATGTTTTTTGAAAAACAGGACATGGAACAAATTTATAAATATGTCATGATTTGATACATAACTGAATAAGTTATTATGATTTACTACCCAAATGAACAAAAGACAAAAAAAGGTTTTTCTTTATTTACATTAGCTTAGGAAAAAAAATCATTGACAACAATTAAATATAGCTCAATAATTTCTAAAATATTATTAATTCTAAAATTTTAATATTATATTTAGCTTTGCCATCCAGTTTTACATAATGTGAAAATTTTTATTTAAAACTCAATTCAGGAAAGACAAAGTAGAAAAAGTTCAAATTTAGATTTTTAGAAACTACACAATTCAATTTATATTCTATGTATTAAGACTATTTTCCTTTCTTCTTTTACATTGCAATTTATCATTATTATTTCACATATTACCAAGTACATTTATAAAGCATAAAGATTAAACATTTTTCATATAATTATATAATACTTGAAAAACATGAGTTAACAAATTAATATGAAAAGATATACCAAAACAAAATTCCCAGCATCATAATGCAGAATCACTATGATTCTGACAAAAATTCACCAAAAGCCAACTTAGTGCTATTAATCTAATTTTGTTTTGGCATACCTTTTCATATTAACTTGCTATCTCAAGTTCTTCAAGTATAATTTATAAAATATAATCAAAATGCATAAACCAAATTTTTAGGCAGTTTACTCAAGTGACATGTATACACACATATATATATATACATCTGGGTCTCATTTTACGTGATAGATAGGTTCCTCAGAAAACATGGGCAAATGAAATCATGCAAAAATAGATGTAACTTACATTGAAAAAGGGGGGATGTGGTCCATGATTTTTCAAAATTCACGTAAAAGCAAAGCACCAATGTAAAATTACTTTAAAATTCGCGCGCAAAAAAAAATAAGGAAATAAAATATGACTAATAAAAATTTTCAAACTTGAAAAAAATTGATACAAGACAAACTTCTTTTAACTATAATATTTAATTTTATTCAAAATAATATATTTTATGCATAATTTACAGTACAGTAATTTACATTTTTATATACATTTTAATTATTATCATTATTTGCCGAAAAACACGTTCATTTGCAAATTGGTAAAAAATCAGATTCTCACAAGAGGAAATACAACTAGCACCAAGTTCACTCTCATGTTGTGTTAATGGTTTTCTGTTGACAAATGTAATTAGTAATTAATCTTTGAGACAATGATTTTATTAATTGTTTATGAACTTAGACTTATGATAATAAAAAGACATTTATTCACAACTGCTGGGAAATTTTAATTAAAACTAACAACTTAAAATTAAATTCTTATTTTTGTCTTTAATTTTTTAATTTTCAATTCCGTTTAAAAATCAAATTTCGTTTTACATCACATTAATTTCAAGTCGCAGTAAGTAATTTTTAAATTGTTAATTACAATTAAAAATCAGATTTTAATTTTTAATTGTCAAATTTAATTGTGCCCACTGCTATTACTCACCTTTTAAAAATAAACTTGCAGACACTAAATGATTAATAATTGATTACGTTCTTTTTTAAAAAGCAAAAACAGAATGTGATTTAAAATGCAAAATTAACATGCACAATGTTTGAACAAATTTACATTATAATCTTGTAAAATTTAATGTGTGTATACATAAAATGTGGAAATCATGATTTTAATTTCATTATTGCATAAAATCTTACTATTATAAAGCACTGAAAATATTGAAATTACTAAGATGAAAGTCAAATTCCAATAATGTGCTATTACTTTCAATATAACGTAAGTGTGCGAAATTTATTATTTAAAGTTATAGCGCATTATCAGAGTTCGACTTCCGGTGAAACATGAATCATGTAACTTCAAAATCATGTTAAATAAGTCCGCGTAAAAAAAGAGACCCAGGTGTATATATGCAAATGCCAATTTATATATTTATTAGTCAGTTTATATGAGTTTTAATAAACTTTTTTTTCTACAGCTTTGTAATATAACCAATCTCAGCTGCATCAGATTTGTTATAATTACAATATTAACCTCTAGCCTATTAATAATCATTAATGTATTTAATTAAGATGATGACCATTCCTAAGGCCTTGCAAAAGTTATAGCACTTATAAGTTGAATATTACAATGAATGATAGATAAATAATAGTGAAGGTATTTGAAAAATTTTATGTTCTGAGCCAACTGAAGAATATTACTTTAGATAGCAATGCATGTGAGAGTCATTTGCATTTTTTTTCTAAGAAATTGAAATTTGAGAAGTAAAATAGTAGTTTGAATGTATATATATTCAATTACTTTTAAAATGTAAAGTTAAAAAGATGAAAAACAAATTATATATTCCTCACCATGAACCCATATGTAAATTTTATATCACTTTACTTTTGAATGAAATATAAGTATATTTTTGTAATAATATTTAATGTAAACGTTTTAATTTGTTTTATTGATGTTTTATGTATGTGTGTATATATTTTTTGTTTGCTTGATATGCTGTTAAATGGATACAGATATCATCAGCAAATGCAATTACAACATTTTCAAAAAGACCTTTGACAATTTTGTTTTTAAATTGTTTTATTATTATAAATATAGATTACATTTAGCTCAAACAAAAAAAAGAACTGAAGTTCAAGTATCGGTTTAATATTATTATTAAATTTAACTCATACTTTAAAATATTGTAATGTGTGTTATGAAAACCTTCAGAAGAATGATTGATCCCTCAGTTATGTTTTCAAAAAAAATGATTGAGGTTGCATCTATCTGATGTCAGCTTCTTTTTGTTTGAGAAAGTGTTGGCTTCGGGTCAATTATCAATACATTTTTATTTCTTAAAAGGTTTTTTATTAATGTTACATATATATACATAAGTCTATATATATATATATATATATATATATATATACATAAGTCTCTAAAAACTATTCACGATGTTTTAATATTTCAACTGATAAAAATGCAATGTTGACTTAAGGCTTTGTCAAATGTCAAGTTTTGGTTAATAAAAAAAAAATACTATTAGTTAGAAACATTTATTTATGTGTGTGTATAAATAAACTAGAATTATTCATTTTTAGAATTATTCTTTTAATACTAACTAGTTTATGTATATAGCTGATACATGAAAAGCTTAAGATAGGTGTAATTATATCTGTTGATTCAATATAGGCACAGTTAAATTCACAAAGAAACACAAATTGTTTTAGGTGAGGCTCATATGGTACTCTCACATTACCCCCTTCCCTTAAAAAGTTCAAATTTTATATTTACAATTAAAATTTGGACACTTAATGTGTGTCAATGTTTGCATTAAATATAAAGTTGTGGAGCTTGTTTTTCTCTCTTGCTTTTATCAACTCTTATTATTTATTTTATTTTCTAACCCTTTCCTTTTTCTCTATACTAAACATCATTCAGTTTAACTAGAAGGATGAGGAGGTTTATATATATAAGGTTCTTTCTTTTTATTCCCTTTTTTATTTATTTTCCTTTGATGGATTTATTGTCATGTGCCTCTTTTATAGATGACACCTATATTTGTCTAGTAGTCTCCATCCTGCTTTTCTTTAAGCTTATGGACTCTTTTGAGAACTATCTAAAACATACGAACATCCATCATTCAGCATGGATTAACTCTTAAAACAGTTGTAGTTTTCAGGTATCCTAAGAATTAATTTAATTGCTTAACATACCCTCATCAAAGAAAATTAATGTCTTTTTTGACTTATACACATCCTTACACATATATATAACTATATACTTTTAACTGAAAACTTTTCCTCCCCTTACTTATTCTAAATGATCTTTTCTTTCAATATTTTACTTTATACATAAGTAAAATGTGGTAAAACATTATTAATTCGTTTGACCAAAATAGGGTTTTAAAGCTCTAGCATTGTAAGTGCCTTTAATGTCTCCCTTTATATTTATCCAGAATGCATTGGGACCTGCTTGCTTTATGATAGTATAAGATCCCTCATACCGATGATAAATCTTTTGGTATCTGCTCTGTTGGGGTATACTAATTTGAGGAGTTTTTATAAAAACTTGACCCCCACATTTGAATTTGTGTGAAGTCGTCTTCACATTTTTATTTCTTTGACTGGCCTTTTTTTAACAAGTTGTTTATAAGTTTTTACTCTATCTTCTCTTGTGTGTGTGTATATATATATATATATATATATATATATATATATATATATATATATATATATCCACAAAGCGCATGTACATTGGCTTAATGCTGATTGTGATTACATATTAACAACATCACGCTATATAAAATAAATCTCTTATTTATATATATATCCATATCAAAATATATAATAATGGACTTACATTTTATAAGTGGTGTCAACATCAGATTGCATTATCATAATGCCCAATTAATCCATCATTATTATTCATTTAATTAACCGAAACTTGTACTCTAATAAACCTGTAAGTATTTTTTTTTTTTATACTTTGGTTAACTTGATGCATTTCATAATTATTAATATCAACTTCAATTATTTATATACATATACACAATTATTCTCCTAAAAGAATATCCTAATGGATTCTATCTTTACTGAAAGTCCATTGTCACATCCCAAAGTCGTAATCCATGAAGTCCTTCCTTATATATGTGCTTTACTTTTTAAGCACATCCATTAACATGTTCAATGAATGTGAAGGGACCTTCATAAGTATTACCTTTCTGTCTTTTAGATTGTATTATAAATATCTTTATTAGTGTCTGAAGACTTTTTATAATTAATTCATCTTCAGGATTATGGTGATGCTTCATACACCATAATTTACACTTAAGACAATTAAATCTATTGCCTTCATTCATATCTTCTATATTAAACCTTCTATTAAGACAACCTTCTTTTCCATTAAATATCATCATTGATAATGATATTATCAGATGGTTGTCATACAATTCATCAACACCTCGTTGATGAAATGTTTTACATTTGTTCTGAGAGTAAAAACAAATATGATGGGATGACTCAAAATACATTTCACTGTTATATTCATCTATTATATCTTTAGATAGTGGAGTCATCTCAAGTTTCATGAATTCATGATTTAACTTGTTATTAATACAAGAAATCTGAAGTCTTAATTTATTTAGACATTTAGTATTATCAGTTGACTGTGTTTCCCTCAATTCCTGAGATTCAGAATTTAATTTATATTTCACATAATCAATATCTTCTTCTCTTTCTAAGATTTTTGGATCAGGTTCAAGAATTTTATTAATGCTGCAATGATCTTCTACTTCATTGCTCTGCTGTATGGTAAAATGATAATCATGGCAGTTTTCTGAAATATTCATTTGAACTAAAAGTGATTTGTTCTGGATGCTATCATTATATTCACATATCTCATGCTCAGGATAAGTTTTGGATTTTTGGCATTTTATTGTCATTGATATTGTTGATGCCTTTGTATCATGAGTCTTTTTACTTCATTGGCAGTTTGTTTTTTTTCAACAACAACTTTGATTTTTACTTGCATCTTTTCCTTAACATTATCAATATCTTTCTTTAACTCTTCTTTTATAGAAATTATGTCTTCTTTTAATTTCCCTTCCATATTATCCATATCAAATTTAGTTACCATATTATCATTCATTCTAGCCATTTCTCTCTTCATATCAGCATTCATTTTATTTATATCAGCATTTATATTATTCATATCAGCTTTTATATTATTCATATCAGCTTTTATATTATTTATATCAGTTTTGGTTGCCATATCAGCTTTTATATTATTTATATCAGCTTTCATTTCCATCACCATTCGGACCAATTGAGTCATATAATTATCACTTTCTTGAGGTTGTACTATTATAGCTTCAGTTACCTTTTGTGTTTGGGGTAATATTTGATCTGTTATGTGAACTTGTGAAGGATGTTCAACTTCTTCTACAGACCCCTTAGACATTAAGACTTGTAAAGATTCTTGTTCATCACTAATTGAAGTAATTTCTATTTCACTATTTTTATTACTTAAAGATTCTTCGAAACTTTTTACTTCCATTATTATTAGCTTTTTTCCATTTCTAGTTATCATTGACGAAAAAAAATTTAAAGTTATATATAAATATAAGTTACTTTCCTTTCAAAGTAATAATTTAATATATGCCATAAGATTTCATGCTGTGCTTATGTCCCTAAATGTAATACTATTTTTCCTACTTTTATAAGATGTTGTTATAATATATATTTTAATGCCCAAATTATAATTGTAGTTATTTATTTTAAAGTGACTGATTTATCTGTTTATTACGGTTTATTTTATTGCAAGGTCTCTACCAATTCACAACATACTCATATAATTTTTTTTTTTTAAACTATGGCTTTAACTAATGGAAAACTACTGTTTCATGCCTTAAGTATGGGCACCATGTATAACGGGACGATCCTTTTCAGAACTTGAGGAAGTCGCACCTAACTATATTCAGACATTGAGTCTTCTTATAGAATGCCATGGATGATGTGATTTAAAATATAATTCAATCCACTCCTCTAATAATAATCTCGTTACTCTCGGAATTCGAGCTCAGAGTAGAAATTTGCAATCGACTATCTTCAGGCATTTCCACAAATATCCCATAGTAATGATAAATTTAGTATAAGCTATATATAACTTTCTTATAAATATTAAATTACTAAGTTGATTCTATATATATATATATATATATATATATATATATATGTGTGTGTGTGTGTGTGTGTGTGTGTGTGTGAGTATGTATATTTATAATTATTGGCTTTATAAAACGACTAAATAAAACAAACAAACGAGACCTGTTTAATTTTAAAATCAAGTTTAACACATTTTAATCCGTAATAAAAAACAAAAATATTATCACATAAAAACATTAAAATTTAGAATTATAATCTGGGCTTATATATATATACACTAATAAATTATTTAATATTCAAAAAAAAAATAATGTAATCATTTACATATATATATATATAATTTAAAATCATGTGTATAATAAATAATACACATGATACATTATAAATCTACCTATTGTGTCATTAAAATGATTCAGTGTGTGTTATATGCCTATATAAGATAACATCCATTCACACTAGATTAATAATAGAATGTATTCTGATATTAGTTATATATGTTTAAAAATATATTATGTTAATTGTAATGTAAGATTCAATTTGGAATATAATAAAACTTACTTCCAAATTGAAATAATTTAAAAACGTTTACCTTAGTCAGCTGTCATTTCCATCAGAGTATATATCAAAATATCAACAGCTAAATTTTATTAAATAAATAAAAAAAATAACGTGTTCATCTTATCAGTTCTCCACTTTAATATACGAAGTAATTTTTCTAAGTAAATATAATTATCCACAAAGGAAATAAAGTTTAAGAGTTATTAAAATACACAATGAAATAATCCAAGACAAGAAAGAATAACGGTTTTATATCCCTCCTTAGTCCGAAATAAAATGATGATGAATGTTGAAACATGAAGAGGCAATCCAGATATTCATTCTTTAAATATTTGCATAGTAAAATATTTAACATCTTCTTCAATATAATACTCCAATATTAAGGCAGCTTTTTAAATGAGAATTACGATGATTATATTCTAGGCATTGATTAAGTAGAAATAAATTTACATGTTCAGGTTTAAAACATCAGTAGAAATTCTTGGCATAAATTGTCTAGCCAAAGAACATCGTTATAAATTTTTGCCTTCTTAAATATATATTTTGAAAACTCATTTTGAAGACATTGATATCTCTTATAACCTTGTCAATTTCAATGGTTATTTTTTATAGTTCTTTATAATATTAAAAGGCAGTAAATTAATTACTTGAAGCAGGTTTTAAAATATTGATCATTCTTTTTTTTTCTTAAATATGTTGTAAATTTGAACACATTTAAATTTACAGACTTAGTTCTTGCCTTGATAACTAAATAGAAGATTATTGTTATAACAATATTAGTTCAAGTTTTTATACTGGATTAATTTCAGCAAGCATATCACATAATCATGCACATGCTCTATTGTTTAAAATATACAATTTGTAATGAACCCCAAACGTTTATTTCCTTTGTTTCAACTGATAAAAATGCAATGTTGACTTAAGGCTTTGTCAAATGTCAAGTTTTGGTTAATAAAAAAAAAATACTATTAGTTAGAAACATTTATTTATGGGTGTGTATAAATAAACTAGAAGTATTCATTTTTAGAATTATTTTTTTAATACTAACTAGTTTATGTATATAGCTGATACATGAAAAGCTTAAGATGGGTGTAAGTTATTTATATCTGTTGATTCGATATAGGCACAGTTAAATTCACAAAGAAACACAAATTGTTTTAGGTAAGGCTCATATGGTATATATATATATATATATATATATATATATATATATATATATATATATATATATATATATATATATATATATTGTTTTAGGTGAGGCTCATATATATATTAAATTGTAAACTTCAGATATATGTATATGTATGCATAAATATTGGAAATTAAAGTAAATTTCTGCATATTTATCTAGAGTCATTTCAACTAAGATGCAACCAGGTAACAGGCAATTTTAAATTGGCTATGCAAGTTGAACTCATGATGTCTAAAAATTGTATTTTGTTCCTCTCTATCTGAATCCTCTGCTAAGCATAAACTAATTTTAGTATAGTACTCCAAATTATAAAAGAGTTTGAAATCAGATATAAATACTTTATATGTGTGAAAACTTCATCTCCATTTTTATTTGAGGTGGTTTATATAAAGAGGTTACATCTTAGTTATGATATTTTTTAGATAAATACATAAAAATAGCGATTGTTATATATATATATATATATATATATATATATACAAACATTACAAGCATAAAGCTAAACTAGTCAATATATAATCAAAACTACCCCAAATCCAAAATTCAACCAGACCACCATAATAATAATATTAAAACACTACCAAAGGTTTCACTGCTACAGGCAGACTTCTCAAGTGTAAAGAACTACAAAAACTATACAATATATATAATATTAAACATTACCCACAAATCCATTCACTTCCCATCCACCCTTAATACTAAAAGAACTCTTAAATAAATTAATTGCTTCAGAACAATAAATTTTCAATAATAAACATTTTTTATTTCTTCTTTTGATTTCATTTCTCTCAAAGAAGACAACCTTAGTTTCATCAAAATCAATAGTGTGGCTTTTATCTTTTTCATGCACATATAAAGCAGAATTAAGATATCTATTTTTAACTCTACTTTTATAAAGTTAAATGATAGAGAATTAGATATTCTTGGTAAAGGCCCTAATTTTGTTCCATTTTATTCAAAAAATTAAGTTTTTGATGCAATTTCGTCTATTGAATCTAGTAATTTGAGTGATGAGCAGAATGTTGGTATTCAATTGATTTTGAATAAAAGTTTAAAAAGGAAAGAAAAATTTGTTATTAATCCTGCTGAGATTAAACATCTTAAGAATAAGTTAATTGTTAATGATGTAATCATTTCTCGTGAAGACAAAGCTGGTATGTTTGTCATTATGAAAGAGATGAAATCAAAGAGAAAATGGATAGAGAATTAAATAATGGTAAATATATGTTTTTAGATAAATATCCAGGTAATTTGATTAAAAGAAAATTGATAGATATTAATAAAAAAATGGTTAATTTAAAAAGTTTTAATAGAGTAGATTATTTAAAATGCTATCCTAATGATTTCACATCAGCTAATATGTTTGTGAATATTAAGACTCATAATGATGTTTTTTTTAAACGATTTATTTTTGATTTTACAGGTAGTGTTGTAGAGGGTATTTCTAGATTCTTGAAAAATTTTTTAAAACAATTTGTTGATTTTGGTCATTAAACAGTTTCTTCTTCTTTTGAGGCTTTTGATAAGATTAATAATTTTAAAATGAAAAATAATTGGGTATTTGGCAGTTTAGATATTGAAAATATGTATCAATCTGTTAATAGGTTAAACAGTATTGATATTTTTATGTCTGTATTGATTAAGAAAAATCCTTTATCAAAAAATAAAATTAAGGTAATTAAAGATTTGCTTTTGTTATTGGAATATTCTATGTATTTTACTTATAAAGGTAATTTTTATAAGATTAAGGAAGGGTGGATAATAGGTTATATTATTTCTTCTTTAGTATGTTCAGTGTATATTAATTATATGGAAGAGGAAATTATTATTAAAAAGAATTGTTTATATGTAAAGTTACTTATCAGATATGTTGATTGTTTATTTGTAGTTGAGAATGATAAATTGAAGGAATTTGTAAATGAGTTTAATTGTTTTGATCCTTCTATAAAATTTGTGTTAGAAGAAGGGGGGTTAGATTTTGGTAAGTTAAAATTTTTAGATCTTTTGGTGATTAGAAATGTAGAGACTATGTGTTTACTGTGCAGTCATTTTGTTAAAAGTAAAGAATTAAGATCTATAATTAAATCTGATAGCTATCAATCTGTATCTCATAAAGTAGCTGCTTTAAGGAATTACTGTCATAGGAATAATAAATTAAATAATTCTAGTGGGGTAGCTTTGTTTCAGAAATATCAATTTTATAAAGATTACTTGAGGATTAGTTACTCTGATAAGTTTATTAAAAGTATTTTATTTAATAGTAATATTTGTAAGGATGTAAAGGTTAAAGAAAAATATGATTTTATTTCTTTGCCATTTAAATTGTCTTCTTATAAAATTGTATGTAGAAATAGTAAATTGTTTGGAAATAAGAAAATTGATTGGAAAAGGGTGTTACATTGAATGATTTATTAAATAATACAAAAAAAATCTTTGATAGAAAGACTATTCCTGGTGTAGTATATTTTATCCCTTGTTTATTGTAAGAAGGTTTACATAAGTCAGAGTAGTTTGAGTTTAAATGAAAGAATAAAGGTTCATAAAAGTAGAATTAAAAATAGATATCTTAGTTCTGCTTTGTATGTCCATGAAAAAGATACAGGCCACACTATTGATTTTAATGAAGCTAAGGTTGTCTTCTTTGAGAGAAATGAAATCAAAAGAAGAATTAAATAATCTTTATTATTGAAAATTTATTGTTCTGAAGCAATTA
>JAQFVV010001095.1:0-113428 GCA_028023455.1 Epiperipatus broadwayi
ATTGCTTTTCAATATGAATTTAGATGCATATTTATGTTTAAGGTAAATAATTTGATCTTTTCATATTTCCCCGCTATTTTTGGCCACCATGCTTCTTTCTGAATTTCCAGATTGTAGGGGGGGGACTGTTGATACTATTGTTTTATAATTTGAATTTTATATCATTTTCTGCTTATTTTTTATTAGTTACTACGTATTAATCTGTGTTACGTTTTGATCAGTTGGGGGAATTGCTTTTCAATATGAACTTAGATGCATATTTAGGTTGAAGGTAAATGATTTGATCTTTTCGTATATTAATCTGTTTTATGACTTACTATTATATCTGCTACTTAAATAATTTAAAAATATTGAAAAGATTTAGTACGTTTTGATCAGTTGGAGGAATTGCTTTTCAATATGAACTTAGATGCATATTTATGTTGAAGGTAAATGATTTGATTTTTTTCATATTTTCCCACTTTTTTTGGCCACCATGTTTTGTGAATTGTCAGATTGTAGAGGGAAATATATCTCTTGAAAGAATTTTCATGGATTTTTGGTTTTATTATTTGAATCTTTTAGCATTTTCTTGCATTTTTTTTTAATTTGTTGTTTTCGATTTATTTGCTGTACATATATTGTCTGAGGCATTTTTATTTGTCGATTTAAGGGAAGACATTTTGATTGGGAGGGGGTATAGCTCGTAATGGAATTTTCATGGGTTTTTTGGTTTTATTATTTGAATTTTTTAGCAATTTTTTGCATTTTTTTAAATTTGTAGTTTTCAATTTATTTGCTGTACATATATTGCCTTAGGCATTTTTATTTGTCGATTTTGGAGAGTGTTCGTAAAAAAATTTATCACTTGCCATTTTCAGGTCGGTTGTTGATGATGTTGCTGTGCCCTCTGGGGGCGGCAGTACAGTCCACAAACTACAACCAGTATTAAAATATGAATAGTATTAAAATCAGTAAAATAAAGAAATTAGATTTAAAACTTTGAAAAAATTCGAACACTTACTTTTCATTCAGTAGAACTTTTAGTTTCTCCTTTATTTTTAAAAGAAGTTATATTATTTATTTTCCATGTGTAAATTTCATTTAAAGTCAGACGTTTTTCAGGTGATGTATGTATAGCTTCAATAATATGGTCAGCATAGGACATACTTCCCCAAGGGTTATGTTGGACATACTTTTTTAACGTTTTATGATTATTCATTGTAAATAATTTACCAACCGAAAACTTATAATACCCACAATTTGTTTGTTGGGAATTGACAGTCTTTTTAATAATGTCTTGGGTTTAATTTAAAGAACGCTACCGAAGAGAAGTCTCTGATTTGAAATTAGCTTCAACTTAATGAGAGGTATCTTTCAGTACTACAAGGGCTCTTTGTCAAAATGAGAATAAATCTACCCCAGGCACAATTGCCACAGTGAATGGACCGCAGCCTCAATTATAATGGAGACTAAAACATAAAGGCTAGGGGTCATTAACATAAACGTCCAATCATTTCACAGCCAATCAAAAATAATTATGTTTTGTTATTATTGGTTCAGATTAAAGATAAGATAAAAAAGATTATTTATTAATTCCAATGACTCAACAGTCAATCAAAATAATAAAAAATTCGTACAATTGCTAAAGATTACGGATAAGATAAGACAATTGCTTAATATTAAAAATAAGATAAAACATAATTATTATTGTGACTAATGTCTTGCCTTTCTGATAAAAAATTAATTGTTTATGACTATTAATAAAGACAAAAGTTAATATAACAAAATGGATGGTGTAATTAAAAAGTGGATGGGGCTAAAGGTATAGCAAATTTTAGATGAAAAATCTAAAAGTGTAAAATAAATATCATATTGACTTTAAATCATTGAAATTAATAAATAATCAATTGCTATATAAAAGTACATAATTAATAAGCTTTAAAAATATATAAAAAAAGCAAAATACTTACTTTGGTAAATGTATTTCACAACATGTAAGTGTTTTCTTAAATGGAGATAGTTTATTTTATAATTTCTTACTGAAGAGAAAGCGTGATAGTGATTTATAATAAAGGGCATATGATAGATTACAAAATGACCAGTAAACGTTACGTCATGCATTCTCTTATAAAAATACTTAATGTTTCAACTTCACTAGTGAATTTATAATTCGATTTTGGGGCCGTTCAACTGTCCTTCTAACGGATTCAGATAGATATGATTTCGATAACCATTACTAACATCTGTATAAGTAAACATATGTATTTGCAATTAATCTATTACTATTGTTCAATTTTCTTATATTATATATTTCAGTCAGGTTTTACGCGGTTTTACAAACCAAATAATCACACATTATAAAATTTTGAAAATACATTTTATTGTTAGTAAAATAATAATACATTTAATGAAATTGTTATAAAAACTTTCATATACATAGTGAAGGATTTTTATTTGCTGTTAGAAGTAAACGTGGAGATTTATTTTCAGATCTCACAGAAGTCAAAATTAGAGATTTATAAAATCGAACATTGGGTATTGATTTCATAAATATTTAATTTAGTGTCACAATTATTATTTTAAAAGTACATAAACCTATAGTTTGGTAATACAAAATTAAGTAAATCTTAACAGGAAAGTTAATATATATATATATATATATATATATATATATATATATATATATATATATATATATATATATATAACAGAATTACTATTGATTAGCAGAAAAAATTTTCTAAAACTTGTTGCACAAAAGGATCTTTGAAATCTAGTTTACCATCCATGGACAACTCCAAACTAAAAAATTGTTCAGTGTTGCATTCCAGGTTGTCATATAATGTTATATCTTCAAGTTCTGGAATAGTTTGAAAAGATGTATTATCATGTAATTCGAGAGGTATCTCTTGTACCTTTGGCAGGGTTTGAGGATTGAAATGTCTATTTTGATGACATGTAGCCAAACATGTCAGTGGTGGAAGTTCTCGAGAAATACCATTTACTTTATGACTATCTGCTAGTTTATTATCACAAGAATCGTCAAAAAAGAAGTGATTATCTGGATTATCTATCATACTCTTTGCAATTTCATAGTAGTAAGTGTTTTCAGATGTTTCACTATCACTAGATGAAGTTATCATCTTTTCCGTTTTGTCTCCAACAAGGCATTCTGAGTAATTAGATGCGCAAATCCCCATAGCATCTGACTTTATTCGTTTTGATCTTTTATAGATTGCATCAGGAAGAAGAACCCACCACGAAGAACGTTTTGGATTTTCGTTTGGAACACGCAGAAATAAATCATTGTTTCGTCTCAAAGACAAAGTATGTCGAATTGATATCTGAAAAAAATCGTTTAATTAATCAAAGTATAATGGCCAAAAATATGCATTAGTAATTCATAAATTGCATAACAAAATAATTGTAAATAAAAACTTATCAAGTTTTATACAGTTACATTAAATAAATATTTCATTCTATCTTATCTTTACGAAATAATTATTTGTAATTCAGAGTAAATTTGCCGATAAGAAATAAATATCTGACCATAACACAAAAATAAAAGCAGCTCAGGTTTTTAAAAATTATCTCATAAAAAAAGTAAATTTTATAACAATAATTATATTAATGTTTTCTTTTCTTGATACAACGTTTAGAGATGATACCAAAATCATATTTATGTACTAAAAAGTTTCCACTGAATATCATTTTAATAAATTTCAAGCTTAAACCATTTTTATTACTATGCAGTTATCATTTTTTTTACTAAAACAAATTTTTATAAAGTGAGAACATAGCTTGTCATCTAACGGTTTGAAAATTCAGCAACACGGTAAATCAAATAAAAAGATATATTTTTTATATCTAGGAAAAAAGTAAAAATATGATGATAAGTTTAATAAAGCAATCCAGCAAAATCTTGTTATGTATATATCTATAGACAATTTTATCAAAATATAAAAAAAGTGGTGAAGTTATATGCAGCATTATGCAAAGGATCGCATATAAAGATTGTTTACTGAATGACGAAAGTAAAATGTAATATTAATAGTGCATATCCTTTTAAAGGAATTTATGTATACTTAAATAATTTAAACATTTGAAGTAGAAATATTAAGTATTAGATTTTATAAAAGTTTATTTATTAGTTGAAAACACTTTGTGTTTAATAAATGTAAGTTTTGGGTTTATAAGGTATTTAATTGGTAGATTTTACACTTTTGCACATATTCCAATTATTTGTAAAAATTTTAAATAAGCTTTAGTAATTCGGTGGTAATCATCTTCAACAGCAGCAATTTTTTTTTTTTTATACAGATGTCTTCAGATTTTTTTTTCTTTTAGCGAATTAGTACGTAGTAAATATATATTTGATTACAATGTAACATGGTGGAAAATGATGAGGATGTATTGCATCGTCGTGCATGTGAATTGAACGTACATGACACACACATTTATAAATATTGTGATTGAATAGTAATAAATGCAATGAGCTAAAAATTATAAAAACAGACATTAAAAAATATTTATCAAGATAAATAAATACAGATATCGGATAATTTTATTTAATATTTTTTTGGCTGAACTGTGTATTATGTTTCATTTCATACCGATATTTCAACGGACTAGCACCCACCATTATCAATGTTAACTTTTGAAAGAAAAATCGTTACATCTCAAACAATAAATTGACTCAAGCAAGATGAGAAATGAGATTCAACTTGAAGTCGTTCAGCTTTCCCAATATAAGGCTTATCAAAATACTTAAGCCTCATATTGTGAATGCTGAAATACTTTAAGTTGAATCTCATTTTTCATCTCGCAGTGACTCCCGTAAATTAGTGAGATCCAACGCTTTTTCTTTCATAAGTTTACCATGATAATGTCGTATGGTAGTACCTCAAAATGTCGGTATGAAATGACAAATAATACACTGTTCAGCCCAAAAACTATTGATTTACCTACATCATACAACCGTGAAAACCTTATATATATTTGTAGAAAGTGATAAATGAAACACAGATTTTTGTCACTGTTTGTGTAAAACAGTTTATCTTATCTTTTTAAAAAACATAGAATACAAAATCGTAATTTTGAAAAAAAAAAGGACAATGTATGCGAAATTCACCCTCTATCAATAATTAATTTCTGTCATTTAATTTAATATAGAAGTGTAAAAGTTGTTACATATTTTTGATATTTTACTTAGTAAAATAACACACTAAGTTTCTTTTTATGAAAGTTGAACGCCCAGTACTAAATTCAAATATTTTGTTTAAATGATTCTAAAAGTATGAAATAAATGACTACGCAGCTAATTTATTGAAAAAGCAAAGAGGGCGACCATTTTTTTTGTGCAAGGATTTTATTTTTTCAGAAGACTGCAATATTCTTTGACTTAATTTTTTTAAACACTCCAAATCATGAGAAAACAGACAACGCAATATAAAGTAATTTCATTCTTATTTTGACTTTGACTACAAGTTGATAGAAAACAAAAAAAAAATTAAAAAGAGCTGTATTAAAAAGTATTTTGGTACAAATTATTCTTTTATTGTTTTTGTGATATATTTTTAAATTTTGTTCAATTCTGGTCACTAATAAATATACCCTTAAAACTGTTTGAATAAAATTCTGTTTGATCCACAAGTATTAACTATCTGCTAATATTTATAAAACTAATGATAACATACATTAAATAAACTTAAAATTGTTGTACACTTAAGCATTTTCAACATCATTTAATTAATTAAATAAGTATTAAAATATGAATAGTATTAAAATCAGTAAAATAAAGAAATTACATTTAAAACTGTGAAAAAATTCGAACACTTACTTTCCATCCTGTAGAACTTTTAGTTTCTCCTTTATTTTTAAAATAAGGTATATTGTTCACTATCCATGTGTAAATTTCATTTAAAGTCAGACGTTTTTCAGGTGATGTATGTATAGCTTCAATAATAATGTCAGCATAGGACATATTTCCCCAAGGGTTATGTCGGACATACTTCCTTAACGTTTTACAATTATTCATTGTAAATAATTTACAAACCGAAAACTTATAATACCCACAATTTGTTTGTTGGGAATTGACAGTCTTTTTAATAATGTCTTGGGTTTAATTTAAAGAACGCTACCGAAGAGAAGTCTCTGATTTGAAATTAGCTTCAACTTAATGAGAGGTATCTTTCAGTACTACAAGGGCTCTTTGTCAAAATGAGAATAAATCTACCCCAGGCACAATTGCCACAGTGAATGGACCGCAGCCTCAATTATAATGGAGACTAAAACATAAAGGCTAGGGGTCATTAACATAAACGTCCAATCATTTCACAGCCAATCAAAAATAATTATGTTTTGTTATTATTGGTTCAGATTAAAGATAAGATAAAAAAGATTATTTATTAATTCCAATGACTCAACAGTCAATCAAAATAATAAAAAATTCGTACAATTGCTAAAGATTACGGATAAGATAAGACAATTGCTTAATATTAAAAATAAGATAAAACATAATTATTATTGTGACTAATGTCTTGCCTTTCTGATAAAAAATTAATTGTTTATGACTATTAATAAAGACAAAAGTTAATATAACAAAATGGATGGTGTAATTAAAAAGTGGATGGGGCTAAAGGTATAGCAAATTTTAGATGAAAAATCTAAAAGTGTAAAATAAATATCATATTGACTTTAAATCATTGAAATTAATAAATAATCAATTGCTATATAAAAGTACATAATTAATAAGCTTTAAAAATATATAAAAAAAGCAAAATACTTACTTTGGTAAATGTATTTCACAACATGTAAGTGTTTTCTTAAATGGAGATAGTTTATTTTATAATTTCTTACTGAAGAGAAAGCGTGATAGTGATTTATAATAAAGGGCATATGATAGATTACAAAATGACCAGTAAACGTTACGTCATGCATTCTCTTATAAAAATACTTAATGTTTCAACTTCACTAGTGAATTTATAATTCGATTTTGGGGCCGTTCAACTGTCCGTCTAACGGATTCAGATAGATATGATTTCGATAACCATTACTAACATCTGTATAAGTAAACATATGTATTTGCAATTAATCTATTACTATTGTTCAATTTTCTTATATTATATATTTCAGTCAGGTTTTACGCGGTTTTACAAACCAAATAATCACACATTATAAAATTTTGAAAATACATTTTATTGTTAGTAAAATAATAATACATTTAATGAAATTGTTATAAAAACTTTCATATACATAGTGAAGGATTTTTATTTGCTGTTAGAAGTAAACGTGGAGATTTATTTTCAGATCTCACAGAAGTCAAAATTAGAGATTTATAAAATCGAACATTGGGTATTGAATTCATAAATATTTAATTTAGTGTCACAATTATTATTTTAAAAGTACATAAACCTATAGTTTGGTAATACAAAATTAAGTAAATCTTAACAGGAAAGTTAATATATATATATATATATATATATATATATATATATATATATATATATATATATATATATCTATATATATATATTATATGTATCTCCGATCTATTGATTAGCAGAAAAAATTTTCTAAAACTTGTTGCACAAAAGGATCTTTGAAATCTAGTTTACCATCCATGGACAACTCCAAACTAAAAAATTGTTCAGTGTTGCATTCCAGGTTGTCATATAATGTTATATCTTCAAGTTCTGGAATAGTTTGAAAAGATGTATTATCATGTAAATCGAGAGGTATCTCTTGTACCTTTGGCAGGGTTTGAGGATTGAAATGTCTATTTTGATGACATGTAGCCAAACATGTCAGTGGTGGAAGTTCTCGAGAAATACCATTTACTTTATGACTATCTGCTAGTTTATTATCACAAGAATCGTCAAAAAAGAAGTGATTATCTGGATTATCTATCATACTCTTTGCAATTTCATAGTAGTAAGTGTTTTCAGATGTTTCACTATCACTAGATGAAGTTATCATCTTTTCCGTTTTGTCTCCAACAAGGCATTCTGAGTTATTAGATGCGCAAATCCCCATAGCATCTGACTTTATTCGCTTTGATCTTTTATAGATTGCATCAGGAAGAAGAACCCACCACGAAGAACGTTTTGGATTTTCGTTTGGAACACGCAGAAATAAATCATCGTTTCGTCTCAAAGACAAAGTATGTCGAATTGATATCTGAAAAAAATCGTTTAATTAATCAAAGTATAATGGCCAAAAATATGCATTAGTAATTCATAAATTGCATAACAAAATAATTGTAAATAAAAACTTATCAAGTTTTATACAGTTACATTAAATAAATATTTCATTCTATCTTATCTTTACGAAATAATTATTTGTAATTCAGAGTAAATTTGCCGATAAGAAATAAATATCTGACCATAACACAAAAATAAAAGCAGCTCAGGTTTTTAAAAATTATCTCATAAAAAAAGTAAATTTTATAACAATAATTATATTAATGTTTTCTTTTCTTGATACAACGTTTAGAGATGATACCAAAATCATATTTATGTACTAAAAAGTTTCCACTGAATATCATTTTAATAAATTTCAAGCTTAAACCATTTTTATTACTATGCAGTTATCATTTTTTTTACTAAAACAAATTTTTATAAAGTGAGAACATAGCTTGTCATCTAACGGTTTGAAAATTCAGCAACACGGTAAATCAAATAAAAAGATATATTTTTTATGTCTAGGAAAAAAGTAAAAATATGATGATAAGTTTAATAAAGCAATCCAGCAAAATCTTGTTATGTATATATCTATAGACAATTTTATCAAAATATAAAAAAAGTGGTGAAGTTATATGCAGCATTATGCAAAGGATCGCATATAAAGATTGTTTACTGAATGACGAAAGTAAAATGTAATATTAATAGTGCATATCCTTTTAAAGGAATTTATGTATACTTAAATAATTTAAACATTTGAAGTAGAAATATTAAGTATTAGATTTTATAAAAGTTTATTTATTAGTTGAAAACACTTTGTGTTTAATAAATGTAAGTTTTGGGTTTATAAGGTATTTAATTGGTAGATTTTACACTTTTGCACATATTCCAATTATTTGTAAAAATTTTAAATAAGCTTTAGTAATTCGGTGGTAATCATCTTCAACAGCAGCAATTTTTTTTTTCTTTTAGCGAATGTAGTTGCTGAGCAATCAATTAGTACGTAGTAAATATATATTTGATTACAATGTAACATGGTGGAAAATGATGAGGATGTATTGCATCGTCGTGCATGTGAATTGAACGTACATGACACACACATTTATAAATATTGTGATTGAATAGTAATAAATGCAATGAGCTAAAAATTATAAAAACAGACATTAAAAAATATTTATCAAGATAAATAAATACAGATATCGGATAATATTATTTAATATTTTTTTGGCTGAACTGTGTATTATGTTTCATTTCATACCGATATTTCAACGGACTAGCACCCACCATTATCAATGTTAACTTTTGAAAGAAAAATCGTTACATCTCAAACAATAAATTGACTCAAGCAAGATGAGAAATGAGATTCAACTTGAAGTAGTTCAGCTTTCCCAATATGAGGCTTATCAAAATACTTAAGCCTCATATTGTGAATGCTGAAATACTTTAAGTTGAATCTCATTTTTCATCTCGCAGTGACTCCCGTAAATTAGTGAGATCCAACGCTTTTTCTTTCATAAGTTTACCATGATAATGTCGTATGGTAGTACCTCAAAATGTCGGTATGAAATGACAAATAATACACTGTTCAGCCCAAAAACTATTGATTTACCTACATCATACAACCGTGAAAACCTTATATATATTTGTAGAAAGTGATAAATGGAACACAGATTTTTGTCACTGTTTGTGTAAAACAGTTTATATTATCTTTTTAAAAAACATAGAATACAAAATCGTAATTTTGAGAAAATAAAAGGACAATGTATGCGAAATTCAACCTCTATCAATAATTAATTTCTGTCATTTAATTTAATATAGAAGTGTAAAAGTTGTTACATATTTTTGATATTTTACTTAGTAAAATAACACACTAAGTTTCTATTTATGAAAGTTGAACGCCCAGTACTAAATTCAAATATTTTGTTTAAATGATTCTAAAAGTATGAAATAAGTGACTACGCAGCTAATTTATTGAAAAAGCAAATAGGGCGACCATTTTTTTTTGTGCAAGGATTTTATTTTTTCAGAAGACTGCAATATTCTTTGACTTAATTTTTTTAAACACTCCAAATCATGAGAAAACAGACAACGCAATATATAGTAATTTCATTCTTATTTTGACATTGACTACAAGGTGATAGAAAACAAAAAAAAATTAAAAAGAGCTGTATTAAAAAGTATTTTGGTACAAATTATTCTTTTATTGTTTTTGTGATATATTTTTAAATTTTGTTCAATTCTGGTCACTAATAAATATACCCTTAAAACTGTTTGAATAAAATTCTGTTTGATCCACAAGTATTAACTATCTGCTAATATTTATAAAACTAATGATAACATACATTAAATAAACTTAAAATTGTTGTACACTTAAGCATTTTCAACATCATTTAATTAATTAAATAAGTATTAAAATATGAATAGTATTAAAATCAGTAAAATAAAGAAATTACATTTAAAACTGTGAAAAAATTCGAACACTTACTTTCCATCCTGTAGAACTTTTAGTTTCTCCTTTATTTTTAAAATAAGGTATATTGTTCACTATCCATGTGTAAATTTCATTTAAAGTCAGACGTTTTTCAGGTGATGTATGTATAGCTTCAATAATAATGTCAGCATAGGACATATTTCCCCAAGGGTTATGTCGGACATACTTCCTTAACGTTTTACAATTATTCATTGTAAATAATTTACAAACCGAAAACTTATAATACCCACAATTTGTTTGTTGGGAATTGACAGTCTTTTTAATAATGTCTTGGGTTTAATTTAAAGAACGCTACCGAAGAGAAGTCTCTGATTTGAAATTAGCTTCAACTTAATGAGAGGTATCTTTCAGTACTACAAGGGCTCTTTGTCAAAATGAGAATAAATCTACCCCAGGCACAATTGCCACAGTGAATGGACCGCAGCCTCAATTATAATGGAGACTAAAACATAAAGGCTAGGGGTCATTAACATAAACGTCCAATCATTTCACAGCCAATCAAAAATAATTATGTTTTGTTATTATTGGTTCAGATTAAAGATAAGATAAAAAAGATTATTTATTAATTCCAATGACTCAACAGTCAATCAAAATAATAAAAAATTCGTACAATTGCTAAAGATTACGGATAAGATAAGACAATTGCTTAATATTAAAAATAAGATAAAACATAATTATTATTGTGACTAATGTCTTGCCTTTCTGATAAAAAATTAATTGTTTATGACTATTAATAAAGACAAAAGTTAATATAACAAAATGGATGGTGTAATTAAAAAGTGGATGGGGCTAAAGGTATAGCAAATTTTAGATGAAAAATCTAAAAGTGTAAAATAAATATCATATTGACTTTAAATCATTGAAATTAATAAATAATCAATTGCTATATAAAAGTACATAATTAATAAGCTTTAAAAATATATAAAAAAAGCAAAATACTTACTTTGGTAAATGTATTTCACAACATGTAAGTGTTTTCTTAAATGGAGATAGTTTATTTTATAATTTCTTACTGAAGAGAAAGCGTGATAGTGATTTATAATAAAGGGCATATGATAGATTACAAAATGACCAGTAAACGTTACGTCATGCATTCTCTTATAAAAATACTTAATGTTTCAACTTCACTAGTGAATTTATAATTCGATTTTGGGGCCGTTCAACTGTCCGTCTAACGGATTCAGATAGATATGATTTCGATAACCATTACTAACATCTGTATAAGTAAACATATGTATTTGCAATTAATCTATTACTATTGTTCAATTTTCTTATATTATATATTTCAGTCAGGTTTTACGCGGTTTTACAAACCAAATAATCACACATTATAAAATTTTGAAAATACATTTTATTGTTAGTAAAATAATAATACATTTAATGAAATTGTTATAAAAACTTTCATATACATAGTGAAGGATTTTTATTTGCTGTTAGAAGTAAACGTGGAGATTTATTTTCAGATCTCACAGAAGTCAAAATTAGAGATTTATAAAAACGAACATTGGGTATTGAATTCATAAATATTTAATTTAGTGTCAATTATTATTTTAAAAGTACATAAACCTATAGTTTGGTAATACAAAATTAAGTAAATCTTAACAGGAAAGTTAATATATATATATATATATATATATATATATATATATATATATATATATCAATAGTAAGGAAAGTGTTATATATATATATATAACAGAATTACTATTGATTAGCAGAAAAAATTTTCTAAAACTTGTTGCACAAAAGGATCTTTGAAATCTAGTTTACCATCCATGGACAACTCCAAACTAAAAAATTGTTCAGTGTTGCATTCCAGGTTGTCATATAATGTTATATCTTCAAGTTCTGGAATAGTTTGAAAAGATGTATTATCATGTAAATCGAGAGGTATCTCTTGTACCTTTGGCAGGGTTTGAGGATTGAAATGTCTATTTTGATGACATGTAGCCAAACATGTCAGTGGTGGAAGTTCTCGAGAAATACCATTTACTTTATGACTATCTGCTAGTTTATTATCACAAGAATCGTCAAAAAAGAAGTGATTATCTGGATTATCTATCATACTCTTTGCAATTTCATAGTAGTAAGTGTTTTCAGATGTTTCACTATCACTAGATGAAGTTATCATCTTTTCCGTTTTGTCTCAACAAGGCATTCTGAGTTATTAGATGCGCAAATCCCCATAGCATCTGACTTTATTCGCTTTGATCTTTTATAGATTGCATCAGGAAGAAGAACCCACCACGAAGAACGTTTTGGATTTTCGTTTGGAACACGCAGAAATAAATCATCGTTTCGTTTCAAAGACAAAGTATGTCGAATTGATATCTGAAAAAAATCGTTTAATTAATCAAAGTATAATGGCCAAAAATATGCATTAGTAATTCATAAATTGCATAACAAAATAATTGTAAATAAAAACTTATCAAGTTTTATACAGTTACATTAAATAAATATTTCATTCTATCTTATCTTTACGAAATAATTATTTGTAATTCAGAGTAAATTTGCCGATAAGAAATAAATATCTGACCATAACACAAAAATAAAAGCAGCTCAGGTTTTTAAAAATTATCTCATAAAAAAAGTAAATTTTATAACAATAATTATATTAATGTTTTCTTTTCTTGATACAACGTTTAGAGATGATACCAAAATCATATTTATGTACTAAAAAGTTTCCACTGAATATCATTTTAATAAATTTCAAGCTTAAACCATTTTTATTACTATGCAGTTATCATTTTTTTTACTAAAACAAATTTTTATAAAGTGAGAACATAACTTGTCATCTAACGGTTTGAAAATTCAGCAACACGGTAAATCAAATAAAAAGATATATTTTTTATGTCTAGGAAAAAAGTAAAAATATGATGATAAGTTTAATAAAGCAATCCAGCAAAATCTTGTTATGTATATATCTATAGACAATTTTATCAAAATATAAAAAAAGTGGTGAAGTTATATGCAGCATTATGCAAAGGATCGCATATAAAGATTGTTTACTGAATGACGAAAGTAAAATGTAATATTAATAGTGCATATCCTTTTAAAGGAATTTATGTATACTTAAATAATTTAAACATTTGAAGTAGAAATATTAAGTATTAGATTTTATAAAAGTTTATTTATTAGTTGAAAACACTTTGTGTTTAATAAATGTAAGTTTTGGGTTTATAAGGTATTTAATTGGTAGATTTTACACTTTTGCACATATTCCAATTATTTGTAAAAATTTTAAATAAGCTTTAGTAATTCGGTGGTAATCATCTTCAACAGCAGCAATTTTTTTTTCTTTTAGCGAATGTAGTTGCTGAGCAATCAATTAGTACGTAGTAAATATATATTTGATTACAATGTAACATGGTGGAAAATGATGAGGATGTATTGCATCGTCGTGCATGTGAATTGAACGTACATGACACACACATTTATAAATATTGTGATTGAATAGTAATAAATGCAATGAGCTAAAAATTATAAAAACAGACATTAAAAAATATGTATCAAGATTAAAAAATACAGATATCGAATAATATTATATATATATTGTTTATTTAATAATATTTTTTTGGCTGAACTGTGTATTATGTTTCATTTCATACCGATATTTCAACGGACTAGCACCCACCATTATCAATGTTAACTTTTGAAAGAAAAATCGTTACATCTCAAACAATAACTTGACTCAAGCAAGATGAGAAATGAGATTCAACTTGAAGTAGTTCAGCTTTCCCAATATGAGGCTTATCAAAATACTTAAGCCTCATATTGTGAATGCTGAAATACTTTAAGTTGAATCTCATTTTTCATCTCGCAGTGACTCCCGTAAATTAGTGAGATCCAACGCTTTTTCTTTCATAAGTTTACCATGATAATGGCGTATGGTAGTACCTCAAAATGTCGGTATGAAATGACAAATAATACACTGTTCAGCCCAAAAACTATTGATTTACCTACATCATACAACCGTGAAAACCTTATATATATTTGTAGAAAGTGATAAATGGAACACAGATTTTTGTCACTGTTTGTGTAAAACAGTTTATATTATCTTTTTAAAAAACATAGAATACAAAATCGTAATTTTGAAAAATAAAAGGACAATGTATGCGAAATTCAACCTCTATCAATAATTAATTTCTGTCATTTAATTTAATATAGAAGTGTAAAAGTTGTTACATATTTTTGATATTTTACTTAGTAAAATAACACACTAAGTTTCTTTTTATGAAAGTTGAACGCCCAGTACTAAATTCAAATATATTGTTTAAATGATTCTAAAAGTATGAAATAAGTGACTACGCAGCTAATTTATTGAAAAAGCAAATAGGGCGACCATTTTTTTTGTGCAAGGATTTTATTTTTTCAGAAGACTGCAATATTCTTTGACTTAATTTTTTTAAACACTCCAAATCATGAGAAAACAGACAACGCAATATAAAGTAATTTCATTCTTATTTTGACATTGACTACAAGTTGATAGAAAACAAAAAAAAATTAAAAAGAGCTGTATTAAAAAGTATTTTGGTACAAATTATTCTTTTATTGTTTTTGTGATATATTTTTAAATTTTGTTCAATTCTGGTCACTAATAAATATACCCTTAAAACTGTTTGAATAAAATTCTGTTTGATCCACAAGTATTAACTATCTGCTAATATTTATAAAACTAATAATAACATACATTAAATAAACTTAAAATTGTTGTACACTTAAGCATTTTCAACATCATTTAATTAATTAAATAAGTATTAAAATATGAATAGTATTAAAATCAGTAAAATAAAGAAATTACATTTAAAACTGTGAAAAAATTCGAACACTTACTTTCCATCCTGTAGAACTTTTAGTTTCTCCTCTATTTTTAAAATAAGGTATATTGTTCACTATCCATGTGTAAATTTCATTTAAAGTCAGACGTTTTTCAGGTGATGTATGTATAGCTTCAATAATAATGTCAGCATTGTTATGTTCTTGGCCGTAATATTTAACTAAATAATTACACACAGTTAACATAACTAACAAACTTTATTAACGACTCGCGTTCTCTAACATCAGAGCGATGTCGCGCGCTCGCTAATCTCAGTTGTCACCGCTAGGCGTCAGTCCGCAATTATAGTACTAGCCATAACATGACAACTCTCTTTTTTTTTAAATTTTATTTACAAACATAGTCTTTTAAATGCACTGAAGGTCTTCTTCTTCGGTTTGATTTTTCTCTCTTCCCGGAACGTTCAACTGGTATTCTCCTTATTGCTGTGCCATTATCACTTGATGTTGATGGTGGTGATTTCTCTCTTTCAGGTACAGGCAACTGTGTCTCCTCATCCGGTTCTAGTGACTGTGGAGTTGTTGTGAATCTTTCAGCTGTGTTCATTTTGATAAAATCAGCTTTGACAACTTTCAGTTCATTTGTTAATAAATCAATAGAAGATTTTAATTTGCTGTTTTGTAATCGCAAATCCTGATGAACAACTGATAAACTGTGAAGATTGTCTTTAAGCTGTTGAATCTGTTGATATAATTCAGAATTCAAACTTTTTTCTTTCTCTAATTCTTCTACACTAGATTGATGTTTGTGAACTTTGATTCTTAGCACATTACATTCCTTTTCAAGTAATTCTTTATTGTGAATTGCTAGCCTGGCATTATCTTCAGTTTTTTTAACATCTACTTGCTTTTGATTACTTTCATCAATTTTGTATCTTTCCAACTCTTGAATTTTATTTTCTAATTCTAACATTTCAGCTTCTATATTAGTGATTTTATGCCATTCCTCTTCCTTTGCTAATTGAAATTTTTGCTGTATTTCTCTCTCCTTTTCAATTAATTGTTGGGACTGTTCTTCACCCAATTTCTTTAATATTTCATGTTGTAAACGAATATCTTCCAATTTTTTTAATTCCTCACGTAATTGTTCATGTATACTTAGTGGAATTAATCTCGGTGCATGGACAACTGGTTTAAATGTTGGGTCTACTGTGAGGTGGTGTTCGCCTTCATAACAACCCACACCTTGAAAAACATCTTTGTTTGTCTCATATATAGGCTTAAAGTTTTCATTTTCTTTTACTTCCTGTGTTTTAATACTTTTATTATCTTTTCTACTCTTTGTTATTTTATCTTTATTGTTAGATATATTTTGATCATTTTTACTTTTATTTTTCATAGTTACTTTTTGAACTGTAATTTTGTTGCGTTTAATTAAACCTAATAATTCACAATCACGGCCACTAAGAAGTGTTGGTTCGTTTTCTTTTATTATTATAAAACGTAAATTACGCTGGTCTTTGTTTGTTTTGCATTGAAGTTTTGCTTTTCCTATTGGGGTAAGAAATGATCCTCCAAAAGCGCGTAATTTCTTCTTTGTTTTGTATATTATTGGTTGTGGATGAATACTATTAAGTACTTTTTTAGACATAATGTTTACATCAGCTCCTGTGTCTATTTTTATTTTTACTTTATTGTTATCTAATAAAATCTGTTCATACCAGCCATTACATGAATGAGTTGAGTCTACACGTCTGACGTATCCAATTGTGTTTTCAACATCACTGGTATATGATGAATCCGATGTAGTATCATGTACTTCGTTCACATAACGTCCATTTCTATTAATATTTTTATATCTTGTGTTTGAGCGTTTTTGTGTTAAAATTTTATGGTCGTAGCTTCTCGTATGGCAATTATTGGCAAAGTGATTTAACTTTCCACAATTATAGCATTTTTTACCAAATGCGGGACACTCACGTTTTGGATGATTACGGTTGCACTTTTGACAATTGCGAATGTTTGTTGTATTTTTCGCTATTACATTAATACATAGTTCAGTCTTTCCCAGTAATTCATTTTTGAGTCTTCTAGATTCATGTCCACGTATTATTTCCAGTGCTTTTTCTAACGTAATATTTCCTTTTTCAAATAATCTGTCTTTTAGTCCTTTTTGTACCATTATAATTCTATCGCGGAGAATATTTTGTTTTTGATCCCCGAAGTCAGCTTTGTCAACTACTACTTTTAAACGAGTTGGAAAGTGATCAATCGATTCTCCCTCATATGGTTCCATTGTATATGTGTTTATTCTGTCATATAATGTTGTTTTCCTGGTGTTAAAATACTTATCCATTTGGTTTAAGACGTATAAAAATTTTGTTTTATATTCTGGATTCGTGTGATCTAATGTTTTTATTACATCTCTCCCTTCTTTTCCAATGAGATGACGTAATATTCCTAATTTTACTTTATCTGATTTCATATCGTTTTCTGTAGCTTCTAGGAAATTTAGGAATAATTCTTTCCAATCAGTCCATTTGATTGACATATTTCCTTCCATAGAAAGCGGTTCGATATTATAAAAACGATCGAATTGTAACGCCATTTTGTAAATCGACAAAAATGATATGAAAAAAAATTGCTTTTAAAAACTATTTTTATCACTCTTTAAATACTCACTGTTTTATACTTTAGAAATTTTTTTTTTTTACTAATATTTCATTGATTCACTCCTGACACCATGTTATGTTCTTGGCCGTAATATTTAACTAAATAATTACATACAGTTAACATAACTAACAAACTTTATTAACGACTCGCGTTCTCTAACATCAGAGCAATGTCGCGCGCTCGCTAATCTCAGTTGTCACCGCTAGGCGTCAGTCCGCAATTATAGTACTAGCCATAACATGACAACGCAGCATTGCGGTCGGCTACAGGGTACCGGCGTTTGTCGCAAGAACCCTGAAGTTATTTCATCCATCCGCAGAGCGACTTTTCCTATTATTGTTTACCTGTGCCATAGCGCATTGGTAAAATCTTATTTCAGCCAATTCTCCCACCTTAACATAACGCTTTCAGCATTCTGAAATTTTCTCTCTAAAGCCATGTTCGATTGATCGTTACTTGAGCTGGTTTATGCGCTCGTTATTAAGTCATATTGTATATTTTAGTAAATGAATTCATGATCAAAGTTCAATATAATTATTTATATAACAGCCACCAATATAATAGGATTTGGCTTCACGTGATTTATAGACATAACGTAGTGATTTGATTATGTATTAATTGTAAAGCAACTCATAATATGGGCATATGTTAAACCCATGTATGAAAATTAAATGAAATTATTTATATAAAGCTATTTTGAATTGTATATAAAAAGAGAATGTGTTCTCTTATCCACTCAATGTTTGTGTACATTCGACGCTGAAATGTGTAAAACTTATCAATTTCATGCCAATTGTAAATAAATATATAATTAATTTAATGTATTTCGTTCTCTGTCTCGTTATTGATCTAATTCAATCCAATTCTAATTATTATTTATAGTCTATATATGTGAAAACTATGCATTAAGTTAAATTAGATTAGAGATATATTTTAGTCAATTAAGAACCTCTCTTTTAATTATTAGAGTCTTATTGCTTCTCCGTGACCTATATCGGCCGTGTGGAAAGAAGTATACTACGTGTAATTCCAAGGTGGTCATTCATAGTCTTGGAATCCTGGATTACGAGTTGAAGTGTGGTCGGACTTGGGATGTCACAGTTTTAGTCTGGTCAGCTTCGGTCTCTTTTGCTTGGATTTTGAATTCTGTTACGCGAATGTACAAACTTGACTGTTACAATATATATTACATGCTTCTAATCTGGGGGTTACGACAAAGTTTGAACCCATAGATTTCTTTTCGTACCTCGTTCCATAGATAGTTGAGCTATCTGGAACCACATTTATTTCGTATAAAATGCCTCTGGCATTGATCCCGTAAGTTTGACACATGCTATGCATATTCACTTCGTATAGATAAAAGGCCTCTCGCGTCGGTTATACCAGCAAAAGTCTGGGCCACGCCATGCCTATCCACTTTTCTCCAAGCACTACCAAGAAGGGGGTGTGAGATTTCGTTTTTTATCCAGAAGCACAACCTTTTTCCTCTTAGTTATTTTTAGGCTATTATGTCAGCACCGCAAACTTCTTCGTATTATTATTATTTCTTTTGCTTCATGATCCAGTTTTAATGCTCTAATATTAAAAGTAAGCTTTGCTTAAAAGATATATATATATATAAATGCCAATTACTTCAATTTATTAATTAAATTTATTTCAATCATATACAATCCTACCTTCGTAATTTATATATCTATATTTAAGAGTATCTATATGCCTTGGGAAAAATAAAGCGTTCGTCTTACTATTGTTTAAATAATTTTTCAATAAATGTTTTTGTCATAGTTCAAATATAATCTTTTAACTGTCTTTTGTTTATTTTCACGACCTCAGTGGTGTGAAAATAATTTATCTTATATGTATAATGAATCTCAGAACGCTCCCCTAAATAATGTTAGTCACCATATTTCAGAACCGTAATTCAAAGCGTTAATGGCAGTATTATGTAATTCTTTCTAATATCTGATTGGCATCTTAATATTGGACCCACCAAAGATGTGTGTTTATTTGTAATATATTATTTAGCTAATAAAGAGCATATGAGAAATAATAGCGTGAATGACACTATGTAATTATCTATCGCTTGCTCATTCACGCACACACTAATATCTATAATTTATTTATAAATGTATAATAATTTGTCACTATATTAAAATATATTTTATTGTCTAACTTATTTGAGCAGTTCGAATTCCTCTTTTCCTCCACTTCCACATATTACAGCCATGCTTATATATTATTTTAATAAAGTCATAGTTAATAGATGTCTCATTGTTCTTCTCCGCTCTCCTAGTCGGCCGGATTTAAAATTAATTCTCATGTGCCATTACTATTGTGTTATTCATTAGGTGTTATATCTGGGGCTTACAGAGTGGGTTCGAATTCTGGCTGGTCCCTGATCTAAATCTTGGGCTTGACTGGGTTTGAAATACATTTTGTGAGTTCCAGCTCATGTTAGATGGATAAACATGTTTTGACCGGCACAATATAAACATTTGAACATTTCTATTCCCCTTAATTATAATTAGATATCCAAAATAAAAGAAAACTCCCTGCTCATACAATATGTGTTGTGATATTTAACTTCATTTTTTATATCACAAAATCAAGTGTATTTATTAGATAATCAATCCTTTTTTTTTTTGGATGTGATTTATACTCATTACCCCTTATAGATTATGCTTGAAACTATAAGAAGATTTAGAATATGGATTATTGTTTTATTTCGTAACTAAAATAATTTCATTATAATATGAAATTTTACATATTTGTGTTTATATTTTATGATATTCACCATTTGATCTCTCTCTTTACCTTGCACTAAGAAGATATTAATACAATAATTATGAAATCATTAATTTGTTTTCTAATCTCACACTCAATTTTCCTCTGGTCTTATTATCAAACTATAATAAAATACAACAAATGAAACTTTTATACTTTACACTATCAAATATGACAACTTATCTCTTACTGGACTAATTTCCATTTACAATTTATATTAAGTTAAATGTTGATAGACCACTCTTTGATTCATCCTAAATAATAATAAAAAATTCTTATCTTCATTTTATCTAATAATTCAGATATTAACTTTCTATTTTCAAGCTATATCTGTTTCATACATGTCTTATAAATAATAGTCTATAAAGAATTATAAACTAAAATTAGCTATGACTCTATTACAATTATATCAAAGCATTACTAGTTAAACATAAGATAAAACTTTAAATATCACCATTTATCATTTTTAATATTATATTCGAACACAGACATATCCCCTCGTCTTATAATACATATATATATATAACTACTTTTGTGTGTATATTTCACTAACTCATTGTTCTTATATATTTATTTTAATTATCTAACAATATTTAATAAAATAAAAAAACTTTAAACAATTAATTGCATAGATAAACAAATGAAATTAATTTATTTATCTATTGACTCATACTCCCATTATTTTAAAGTATAAAATTAACTATATACAAATATTGTTACAAGGTTGTTGTTTTTTTAATGCAAGTTCATAAAAAAAAAACTTTAACTTTTAAGGGTATTCCAACTGTTCCCAATGCTTCAAACTCATCATGCATCAACCTTCCTCTCATTTTTATTCCTTTTGTTCTCATAAGAAAATTATCAAATGTAGAAAATTCCAACGCCAACAGGTTATTTACAATGTTTCGGGTTTTTTTTCTTTCTTAACAATCAAAGGTTTTTTTCAACTTGCATAATATATTTTATTGAGATACTTTCTACATTTATTATATGTCTTCATATTATTTTTTATGTATTCTTTGTTAATGTTACCGTTTAAAATAGAACAGTTTACTCTATTCTCCTTAAAGGTAAAATATTATCTTCAACATAGTTTATATTCTCAAATAAGCTAATGTTCCTTCCATTGATTTATTCCACTCTTTTTCCTCTCATACGTATTTATTCTTTATTAGTTGTCTTCAGTAATTATCTAATTTTTTACACTTCTCTTGTTTTTTTATTGACAGTTTTAATAAATAATTCTTTCATTTTCCCAGTAGATCACTATGATTTATTACAAGTATAAGCCTCAGTCAAAATGTTCTTTTTCATTGGCCTTGTATTACATCCATACATCATTTTAACTTTTAATCCTTTATTTATCATATATATAACTTATCATAAAATTTTATTCTATATGAAAGTTATAGTAACACTGATAATGATTTGTTTAGATCTTTTCTTCTATTAAATTTTTTTATTCAGATACACTTTTCTAAGTTCCATTTTAATACTAATACACTTTTTAATATGCAAATATTTCCATTATTATTCATTCCTAATTTAGTTTTAATTATCTTTAAAAATGTATACTTAACTCTGTCATGAATAATTTTCTTGTTATTCATCCATTGATTCCCAATTGAATCTTGCACAATTGTTATAATAGTCAAAATACATAAGTATTTTATCTTGCTTATCAATCGAATTATGTATTAACATAATACGGTGTTTGCCTTAAGTTCATGTATTACTTGACAACACTTTGACATAAATGGGCAACTTTTTCCTTACATTCTTCCAATATAATGACTCCAAGATATTTTGGTAAAATTATTAAATTATTGAGTTAGCCAGCAAAAATTTCTTATTTTTACTCCTTCATGTTAGCAAAAAAAAAAAAAATCTTCTAATATACAGTTTTAAATTCTTAAGTAAATCATAATCATTTACTTTTTTTTTTAAAAAAAAGAATATTAAAATTTCAAAAATTTGAGCAAACTTTTGGAGACAAACCAAGTTAACTTGTTCTAATGTGTAATCTTTTTTTTTCCAATTTTTCCTCTGATTTTTTTTTACAAAAAAACCTTGTTTGCTACCTGTTAACTTATTCCAAATTGCACATTCCCATTGGTTGGTTCTTCCATTCACTAGTTTAACTATTTTTAAAACAAATATCTGTTTAAACTATTTGTTATAAATAAAAAAAACAATACCTTTCATGAACTGAATAAAAATATCATTTACTTCAAATCAATTTAGGTTATTTTGATTTTATTTTTCTATAGACTAGATTGAGATTACGTTTATGAAATCTTAATCACAAAATTCATAACATACATATTAAATATTTTGGAAAATAAATTAAGACTTCACTGAAAATATCTATTGTACCAGATGGTTCTTACTCCTTTTGATCACAGAAGGTGTCACCAGATCACAGTACCTGGAAAATTTATTTACCATGATAAAAAGTTGATGATTTGCACTGACCAGACCCAGAGAGAGCAAGAGCTCGATAATATTGTTCAGCCAATTGAGAAAATAAAACTGGGACAAACATTAGCTAATATAATTTTAAAATTTATTAAAAATTAATATAAAAAAAATTGTAAGTACAGATATATATATAGAAATTAAGTATGGTTTTATTCAATTCTATCAGGCATGTATGAACAAAAATAAAATGTCAAATGCTCCAGCAGTCAGGCTAATTTTCTAATAGAGTTTTAAACGGAAGGGAATAGTTTTCTTTCAGCTGAAGATCCACCTCAGCAATTCTGGTTTCCTTATTCAAAAAGTTTTAAAACAAATAAATGAAAGATTCTTGCATGAATCAACAAAAGTAGCACAAGCAAGCGATCACTAAATTATTGACTAGTGATGTCATATTGTCCGCAAAGCCACTGCATGGTCAACCATGTTGAAGATTGCCATGGTTGATTACAATGCAAGAAAAATAAATCTGATGTCAAGAATACGATGAAGTATGAATTGTAGAATGGAAGAAAACTTAAATCTCCAATTTATGAAAATAGAAATCTCAGAAAATACTTCAGCATAGGTAATTTTTAAACAAACAAGGAGACAAATCTCTGATTTAAAGGGAAACAAATATATAACTGGTGAATCACCAACCAAATGATTGGCCAAAATTAAACTGCTATAATAATTAAAAGTCAATAGGAGACTATTAAGTAATCAAAAAATTATTTATGTCTGCCCAAGCATTTATTAAGAAAGTGAAATAATTATAAATGTAAATGGCTTTAAGAAATAAACTTTCAGTACACACTCTGACAAATAAATTTAAAGCAAACATGGAAACTTAAAACTAAGATTCCAACATGCTATAAATACAACATATAACAGGCAAAAGATATAAAAATAGTTTACTTTTTAAGATTAAGCTGAGACTTTAAAATCCTGGAAAGAATAAGGAAACATGTTATCTTGGGGTTTAAGGTTAAGTTCTACGGATGTCTTTCAGCACAGCACATATAGTTCATTCTACTGAAGAATTCTGGTGAAGACTTTAGGTTTCCATTTTTTGTTCAGAAGGCAATGTTAGGGATCAGTTCCAGTTTAAGCTCATATGACATGTTTTTGCAAGGATGATTTGGGATCCGGGGCTCATCTTTAAGTTGGTTTAGCATGGCATAATATTGAGGCAATTCTACCCAGCATACAGATTTAGCATTCTGCAGGAATGATTCTTTTTAGCACTTTAAAGACAGTAATTTAAATTTGGCACACTTTCCTAATGGCGTACCAAAAGTTGAAGCAAAACTTAATCAAGCAGAATAAGCAACAATAGCTGAAGAATAATTAGTCTGAATCCCAGGGCTATTTATATGAGCTCTTATCTTCTGTAACATCTTTTAATTAATACTTTTTGACCAGGGCAAATATTTATATCAGACTTAATCTTAATTCAAGATTTTAACCAGGGTTAATCTTATTCACAATTAATTTTTAAAAAATGTAAAAAGTCTCAGCTTTAGTTAAAATAAATTAAAAATTGATTCCAATCAAAACAAGACTGCAATTAAAAAGTTTGCTTGCCTTTAATTACTTTGATTAAAAAAAAACAAGCGACCAAAAGAAAACTTTTAAAATTAAAATCTATTATAAAATAGAAATGACTGAATTTTAAAACAGCTGCCTATGTATGTTATTACACGTACTCTTATAAACAAAACTTTTAGTTTTCTTTTTAAAACTTTATTAAAACAAGTTAGTTTTATTTTTGTGATGAGACTTTTGAATTGGATAAAATATCCAGTTCACTATATAACGCATATTTTTATTTAGAAGATTAGATTTGAACTTCTCTACAATTTTAAATATCAAATGATTGCTTATTATCAAATATTATTAATTTATAGTTTATCTTTTATATACCTTTGGAAATAAATATTTTACTCAGGATTTATAGCATTTATACTATTTTGATCTAACTAAACCTAAGTTCAAACCCTATGATAACTAAAATGACTTATTTTTCCTAGTTTAATAAGTAAATATTTTTGACTTTATAAAATTTAAAATTATACATCTTCAAATTTATTCCCAATTTGTTAATGATTGGTTGTACCAATAAAAAGGGCACAATATAAATACCAGTATATGTACCCGATCTATGGAAAGGCTGTCATAATTAATTGGGTTGTTTTCTTATCCTTGTTGTTTGCCACGGGATGGCGTTGATGCTAACGAAAACATATACATGTAACTATTCCGGGGCCGGACCTAAATGATCGATTTGATCTAAAAAGATTAGATTTGTAATAAAATATTCTACTAACTAATACTATTATATGATGTTAGTTTTTTCATTTTTGTAAATGTTTATTAATCTTATCTTGTTTTTTGAGTTTGTGTGTGTCTTTTTAAAGTTATGGTGTTTTTCTAACTTTTTTTTTTTTTGGACTTTATGTGTGTCTTTTTAAAGTTACGGGGTTTTTTTTTGCAAGAGTAAATCAATGCTTTTATTCAAAAGCAAGACGTAATAAGTAAATGTTTATTCTTATCTTGTTTTTGAATTTGTGTGTGTGTCTTTAAAGTTACGGGGCTTTTTCTAATATTTTTTTGGGGGACTTTATGTGTGTCTTTTTAAAGTTACGGGGGTTTTTTTTGCAAGAGTAAATCAATCCTTTGATTCAAAAGCAAGACGTAATAAGTCAATGTTTATTAATCTTAGATTTTTTTTGAGTTTGTGTGTGTGTCTTTAAAGTTACGGGGCTTTTTCTCATTTTTTTTTGGGACTTTATGTGTGTCTTTTTTTAAAGTTACGGTATTTTTGGTCAAGAGTAAAAATCAATTATTTTTATTAAAAAAGCAAGACATAATTCTAAATCTATCAAAACTAATGTCATTTATATACTACAATTTAGAATTGATACCTGACTACTATTAGGAAGGACCGTCATTGAAAGATTCAATTGAAAAATGATACCCAACTAATTTGCGTTTTTTTTTTTTGGTGGGGGGGGAGACAGTAATGAATCAGAAAGTGGGTTTTTTTTGTTAACTCTGTCTATATAAAAAGGGTACCATTATTGAAATACTAAATTTAAAAATGATAGCCGACTAATTTGCGTTTCTTTTGACAGTAATTAATCAGAAAGTGGGTTTCTTTTTTTTTTTTTTGGTAAATCTTGTGTATGTATATATATAAAATACCGTAATTCAAATACTCCATTGAAAAAAACCAAACCCGGTTGAATTTGCCTTCTTTTTTTTTTTAAGACAGTAATTAAGCAGGAATTGGGGTTTTTTTTTGTTAGTGTGTAGATATAAAAACTAATCTTATTTTGAAATAATAAATGTAACAAAAAAAAATAATAATAATAATACCTGACTAATTTTCTTTTTTGGACAAGTAATTCCTAATAATTAGACACTGGGTTGTTTTTGTTTGTGCGTATATATATATATAGAAAAAGTAACTTGTCACGGACGAATTCTCGTGAAAACGGTTCTTTTCACGTGATCCTTAAATTTTTTTTCCGTTCTGCACCCTTAAAAGCAATTTTTGAGGGTTACCCATTCATAATGGAATCTTCAGGACATTATTACTAAACTTACAACAGTAAAGTAAGTTACAACACATTAAAAAAAATAGACGTCTTATCAAATTTTAAAAAACTACGACTGCTTCAAATACACACACTCTCACACGAAACTACAAAGAAAATAGATATTCTACTATTACGAGAAAATAATGAACAAAATCAACTACTACGGCAGCCAATCAAGGCATTTCTTTCTCTTTGCTTTTAGCATAGAAAAAAAGCCATAACCGGCAGCTGGCAGGAACTCTTTCTGTGTTTTATCATAGAAAGAAGTCTCATTTGTGTTGGCTTCTGTTGCCGACACTGCCTCCATCCAACATAACGTGAGGACTCTTTTCTGCATTTATAATGTAGAAAATTTCCTCTTTAGTTGGGTGAAGGCCGGTGAAACGGTATATTTCTAGGAATTGACCTAGAAATAGCGACATCTCTGGGCGAACACCAGGGATGAGAAAACAACCATTAATTGGTTACTTTAACAAATTTCAGTCATACATGGTATTACTGGAACCATGAACTATGCAATATCAAACTACACAAAATTAAATGTAAATATGGTATTATAGCATTGTTTCCCCCCTCACTAAATATCACATTTCAAACATGAATTTATGTGCTGTAATCACATTTTGTTCATGATTTAAATACTATACTTTTTCAGTTCTGTACTGTAATCAAACGCACATTTTTTTCTGAGTGTTTTTTCCTTGAAAAAGTTTTATTCCAATACCATAGTTTTTTAGAATCCGGAAATGTACTTGGCCTATGGAAATAATATTTGATCATCTTAATACAATTTTTTTTAAAAAAGGTAAAGGCAAATCATGGCCTCAGTATCAAAAGGATACTATTTCTCCACTGAAAGTCGTACCATAATATAATTGTTGTTTTTTTTTTTTTTTGGTTTACTCATATTCAGTTAAACAATTCAATTTAACTTGGAATCTTTATTTTTTAAGACATTGATTTATTAACAATTGGCTAAAAAAAAATTCTAATATTCAGCCAGCTCAGGTTGGAAACTTAAATAGTGGATGTACTATCACTATTTCATAACATTTTAGGTTTTGCATTCACACCTTTATACTTAAGCTACATAACAAATTTTGTTAAAACCTTTTATTTCTATGCTTATCTTTTTTTTTTTTTTTAAAAAAAAAAAAAAAATCTGAATATTCTAAACACTGTAGTTTTTTTTTCAAAATTAGCCTTATGTCAGTTAAGTTCTGTATGTTGATTTATCTTTTGCTAATATAAAAGTTTTATTTCATTCTAAAAATTAGAATGAAAAATCTAATTAGATAATATGGAGGATAACTATTTAATCTTAGCTGAGTTTGTTTTGCTGAATAAGACTTTTTGATTGCCATTCTGAAAAAATCAATGGTTCACATATTATGTAATACTGCCTAAAACTAAGTACAACATTGTTTATATCAGAAGCAATATTTAATTCATATATGGCCTTTTTTTTTACATTTTTACTTAAATAATATTAATAAGAAATTAATTACATAATAAGTAAAAAATGATGAAGAATGGGTGTTAAAATTGAAATATAATGATTTGATCTATTCTTTCATATGTATGCACATTACTAAAAGTAATCTATATGTTCTCATATCTACAACATTTTTTTATACTAAGATAAAGATTTCTAGAAAGCTTAAGATTTACTTTTTCGGAATCCAGTTCAAAACTAACTTTGTTGGTTATTCAGATATTGATGAGAAAAAGGAACTTTGACCCATTTTTAGCTAGAGCTGACCTGTCAAACTGGCAGGCCACATGCAGTCCTCTTCATGATTTTTCATGGGCCACAGCTATGATGCTATGCAATAAAATGAAAACAGAACAACATGTTATAAACAATAAATTAATTTTAAAAAACAAACTTTTATATTTAATTACATGAACTAAAATATATACAATAATTGTTGGCTACATACATAACTAATTTATAATTCTCGGTTACACACATAACTAAATATTTTTGATGACACACTTTTATGATGATGAAGGCATTTGAGATATGATGAAAACCAAAGCTGGCAACATTAATAATGTGCTGCTGTACTTCTGAGAACATAAATATATTTCAGCAAAACTTTAATTAGCTATTCGCACCACCAATATAGCAATTCTATCTGTTCTTAGAATTGTAATGAAAGGCAGTTGCGCTACTTTCTTTGTCCCAATCGGGGTATTAAAAATTTGTGAGTTGTTTTCTTTTATAACTTATTCAAAAAATGTAAATAAACGTAGTTGCAATTTTTTTAATTTTTAAAATTTAAATCTAAAGCCCTATTTTTATTACAGAAAATGCCACTTCCAATGCTAAATAAAAAGCGAAAGATTGACGACAAGAGAAGAAAATTTCAAGAAAAGTGGGAACTGGACTATTTTTGTATGGAAGTGAACAATAAGATTATGTGCTTAATTTGCAAAGAAACGATTAGGGTCAGTAAAGAATACAACATTAAGTGACATTATAGCACTAATCACGAAGAACAATTTTCGTGCTTTAAAGCAAAAATAAGAGAAGAAAAATTAAAAACAATGAATTTGTTAAGTAGTCAGCAAGGAGTGCTTACAAAATTCACGAAAAGTAATGAATCAGTAACAAGAGCTAGTTATGAAATAAGCTATTTATCAGCAAAACATTCAAAATCATTCACCGATGGTTCTTTAATCAAGGAATGTATGATAAAAGCTGCCGAATTTGTCTGTCCAGAAAAGGTACAGGCATTTTGAGACATCTCATTATCAAGAAATATGATGGCAGATAGAATTATTGAAGTGGCAGATGACATCACTTTGCAACTACAGGAAATATATACTAAAATTCAATTCTTTTTAATTGCGATTGATGAAAGCATGGATATGAGATGTTGCACAAGTTGCTTTTTTTTTTCATGGTTGCGGTAATGATAATGACATGAGGATCACTGAAGAATTGTTGGAATTCATCCTCCTTCAAGGAGTAACAACTGATGAAGATATTTTTGATGCCGTATGGAGCATTTTAGAAAAATTTAACTTCCCTCTTGATGATGGGTAAAACTAAAGGTTTTGTGTTACGACTGCCAAGAAAATTACAAGATGAGTATTGAGATAAACTGAAAATCAAAGCTTTTTATTGTCTCATTCACCAAGAAGTTCTCTGTTTAAAATTATTAAAAATGAACCAAGTACTTAAAACAGTTACAAAGATAGTCAATTTTATTCGATCAAGAGCACTTAACCATTTCTAATATACTTCGTTCCTTAAATATTTAAAATTTAAATTTAAAGATCTTCCTTATTATACAGAAGTTCATTGGTTGTCCTGTCACAATGTCCTAAAGAGCTTCTACTTGCTTTTGGAAGAAATAATATTTTTTGAAATGAAAGATGAAAACAATGAAAATATATCGGTTATAAAAGATCCATTGTGGGTACAAGATCTAGCATTTTTAACAGATATTATAGGCCATCTGAATAACCTTAATATTACATTGCAAGGCAAAGATCAATTGATAACGAACATGCAATTGCAAGCTTTGTACAAAAACTGAATTTGTTTAAAAATCATTTGCAAAAGAATGTTTTGACATATTTTCTTATGTGTGAGCAGTTAAAAGCACAAAATCAAAGTTGCTCGTTTTCACAATACTCGGCAAAAATTGAAAAAATAAAAAACTAATTCGATAAACGTTTTGATAATTTTCAAGGAATTAGAATAATTTTTTCTCTTTTCAATGGTCCTTTTTGCCTTTGAAGTTGAAAAAACTCTGACTTCCATACAACTGGAATTATTTGATTTCCAGAATGATACAATTTTAAAAAACAAATATCGAGAAGTAGGAACACCCAAAATATATTCCTATTTAGGTGAAAGATATCCGGAATTTAAAAAATTTGCTGCACAAATTTTATGCTTTTTTGGAAATACATATTTATGTGAGCAATTATTTTCATGCATGAAATTAAGTAAAGCAGCCTACAGATCAAGATTAACTGATAAACATCTATTTCCCATAATGAAAATATTGTATTCGTTTGTTGAGAAATAAATAGCGAAGTTATAAGAGACAATTTATTCCAGAAGTTTTCTCTTATTTATTTGAAAATAACTAATGTAAAGTCAAAAAATTATAATGGAAATATTTATAATTCCAAACAAAACTGCAGAGATTTATTTTTTATTAAAAATAAAAATAACTAATTAAAGTTAAATAATTATAATAGAAATAATTATAATTCCAAACATAGCCGCAGAGATTAAAAGTTATGAACAATGAAAATCGGAGTTTTGAAAACATGCGATAAAGAATTTGAAGAGATGTAGCAGATAAGACAAACAAAAGAACACAGAGTGATATAAAAACTGCGAATGTAAAAACATGGCGCACTTCTTACAGCTTTGTTTACCAGAAGAAGTTGGATACATGTATCAAGCTGTTAGAGCTATTTGCGTCACAACTGTTTAATAATGAGTATTTAGCCATGTAGCCAAGTTCCATATATTTATCTAAATTTCTTATCCTCGTTTGGTGTTTATATATCGTATTGTATGTTCTTTTCTACCCCTCTGAATAACTTAGGGGCAAAGACATTACAAGATTGGTGCAGTCAAAATTCTCGAACCTAGTGAAGCTTGAAAGAATAGACCAGATGTGAAAGTCAACCGATACTTTTTGAAACAAGTAAAATGTCTTTAGGACAAAGGAGTATTCCCTAATTTAGTATTGAAAATGCCGAGGAATAGCTTCTCTATATTATGCAATTGGAAATTTTTTTCAAGTTGAATGGGATAAAAGATAATGAAAAAAAGTAGCTGCACCTTTATGTTTAACAGGATGTAAAGTCATAGAAATTGTAAATAAATTATGGGATGAACCGATAACCGATGGATTACAGTTTGAAGATATACTTAAAAAATTAACAGTCTCAAAAAATTAACAGACATTACAGAAAATTGTTTGTCCTCAGTCTTTGAATCCAAATATTGAAAAACTATTAGGAGAAAAGCGCTGGCAAGTTCCCGCCAAAAAACAAATTGTAATTTTAAATGTTTAAATAAAAGCAATACTATATCAATTGTATATTGAACTGAATTCACTAAACTACATAATATGCTTTAATTACCCCACCTATATTCCTGCAATCTCACTTCAAAATAAAATTTTAAGAAAATTTGTATATATGGTATAGCCCGCTAGAATCTTACCAGTCGCATTACATGGCCCGTTGTTTGAATGAGTTTGACATGCCTCAGCTAGATAAAACAAGAATGGAAAACTATACAGCATTTATTTAATTCAGTTACTTTTCTCCTTTTTATTTTTTTAAAATTTATTTTACAAAATGATTACTTACAAACTATAATGCCATCTCCCCCCCCCCCTGAAGTGGTTGGTATATGTAAATAAAATTTAAAGGTTATGTAATAATAAATTCATTGAAAGCAGTCAACACTTAGACAATATCACTAAAAAATAATAATGAATATAACGGTAATACTATATTATAAAAAAGCTTATAATCCACAAAAATACTTCCACTTGATCTTCATCGACTGTCATTTCAATTCAAAAACATTATCAAATCATATCCCAAGATTCACGAATTTTAACATTAGCAGCTTATCGATTCATTATTGACATTTAAAATACAAGGAATAAATCCTTTATGTTGCTTTTGCAAATTAAAAATAAATCCTAGATATAATAAAATATCTTTATCTATCAACAAAATGATATATGACGATATCTGTAATATAGTCATATAATCATAACATATAAAAGCTCTTTTCGGTAAATTTTAAATTTTTATCCTTTTCAATAAGTCTTAATTACAAAAATAACCTATATTGCATACATAGTGACATTTATTGGCTCTATATAAAATTAACAGAAGCCTATAATTAGATTTAAATATCTTTTATAATAACACATTTAATATATAGGGTATATGAGCACAGACTTTCACACGATCCACCACTATCTCATAACACTGATACACTTGAACACATATATGTTGAAAAGATAAATAATCACCAATGTACGTATTTCATGCTAAACCAGAAATTATCAGTTGGTCCAGATTACCATCTCTACACATATTTGCTATAAGTGCTCAGATATATATTAAGATAGCCAATCCTCATACTTTAATGGACAGGCTTCAATCTACTCCACACTCCAACTCCTCAAACATCTATCCAAATGAAAATCTGATGATGAAATGCTCAAAGGCCACCCTGAGGCCGAGATTCTTGTCCCACCCATGTTGCTCTAAGGTTAATCTGACCCCTCATGTACAGGACGTAATCCATTTAATACATATACAAAGGGTGGACAGACATCTCTACTATGTAATAACTGAATCACACAGGGCTTATATATCTGTGTCTATATGTAATATATAGGGTATATGAGCACAGACTTTCACACGACTCTCCACACTATCTCATAACACTGATAACCTTGAACACATATATGTTGAAAAGATAAATAATCACCAATATACATATTTCATGCTAAACCAGCAATCATCAGTTGGTCCAGGATGGATGGTTGGAGTGTGAAGTAGATTGAAGCCTGTCCATTAAAGTATGAGGATTGGCTATTTTAATATATATCTGAGCACTTATAGCATATAAGTGTAGAGATGGTAATCTGGATCAACTGATGATAGCTGGTTTAGCATGAAATACATACATTGATGATTATCTTCTCAACATATATGTGTTCAAGTGTATCAGTATTATGAGATAGTGTGGAGAGTGGTGGGTCGTGTGAAAGTCTGTGCTCATATACTCTATATATTATATATATAGACACAGGTATATAATAAGTCTGTGTTTTTCAGTTAATAACACATTATACAACCCTCTATTCATTTAATTATAACAGAAATAATTGTATGAACATTTATAAAACGTCAATTAATTTAACTAATAATTGGATAATGAAAAATGAATGGGGGGTTGTATAATATGTGTTATTATAAAGATATTTAAGAGTAATTATAGGTTTGTGTTAATTTTATATAGAGCCGGTAGATGTCACTATATATGCAATATAGATTATTTTGTAACTAAGACATTGAAAAGGGCAAAAATTTAAAATTTGCCGTAGAGATTTTATATGTTATTTTTATGTGTTATGATTATATGACTATTAGGATTTATTATAGACATTCTATTTATGAAAATTACCTCTTTATTTTTTTATTATTATGATTTCTCTTCTCATGAAGAATCTTAACGTTCTGAATAGCAAAATTAAAAGTAAACGTTTTTTCATGATCAAAGAAAAAATAAATGTAATAATGATTTAGTAATAGTTGTTTTCTTTGTTCTTTAATTTTAATATTGAAAATGTTAATATTCTTCATGAAGAGAGAAACCATAATAAGAAAAAAATTAAAGAAGCAATTTTGATAAATAGAAATAGATTGTTTATGATTAATCGACAATCTGCTAATGTTAATATAAACAGAAACAAATAATTATAGAAAGAGAAACTAAATATAAATGGCAACTAAAGCATCAATAATCATCTTTTGTAACTGGATTTATAAGGGGCATACTGTAAAATCTTAAGTTAATCATCAAACCAATGCCAATTATCAAATATAATATTGTAAAGAGTAATATTAATTCTGCTTCATGTACATACTTAAGTGCTAAAATAATCACAAAATTAAACAAATCAAAAAGTATTGGGATTATTATATCAATATCATCAATCTTCATTAAGCCATCTGGTACCACGATTGTATTAACCAACAATAAACTAGTAGTTATTTTCAGAAAGTTTATAATAAAGCGATGGGTGCAGATTTTAAAAGTTATCCCTAGCACCATCTATAAGATGTTCTCATATGCATATCCTAAAGTTCATTATGTTTGAAACTAGCTTCTTGGTTTGCAAAGACCCTGGTGACTGCATGAAAATGAGCAAAGGCACACTAATCTATTTTAATATTAAATAACTTCATTGCAATAATTTAAAATAATAGTTAATAAGTTTATTGATTAATTAAAAGTAAAAATAATAATGGAAAATGAAATTAAAAGTCTAAAAAATATCTATGAATTCTGAGTTTGACTTTTTTACAAAATGCAACATTATTTAAACTATAGTTTATAGACATAAATTGTGATGTCATAAATATAATACCTATATTCGAATACATGCATGCATGTTAGGTAATACAAAATATTCCACTTTTTTTTTTTTAATTTTTATAAAGTTCAATCATTGGGTAAAGATTTACTTTAGCGGCCATGTTCACCTATTTTTTTACCATTAGAACTATTTTTGATTTGGAAAGTAAACATTTTTATTATTTTGTACATTACTTAGTTTTGATCATTTCTTAGATGAATATTACTTAAAACATTTGTATCGATAAATTAAATGTTGGATTAATTACATATACCTATATTAATTAAAATAATTTATTTATTTATTTGAAAGTCAAGAATTTAAACTCTACATTTATAACACTTGTTACAAAAAACACACCATCTAGGTTCAAAAGTTCGAACTACATGCGCACCCATACAGGTTTATAGTTGCAAAAAATAGCAGGTAGACCTATCACATCTTTAGTTTCAGCTGATAAAATTTTGGATGTTGCTGTTATTCTGGCAGAAGACTGGAATATATATCAGTTGTAGAATGCCCTTCAAACTCCAGAATTGGCCATCAACTGGCTTGCAAGAAGACACCTTCTGAAGAATTACACCCTATGTCAGCAGTGTGGTGTTTGTTGTTCACTGGTGATGTATTCTACAGGCTTAGATGGGTGTAGATGGCAATGCAGAATATGTCACCATCACATCTCAATCAGAAACAGGTCTTTTTTCGCTGAAGCCATCTGCCTCTGGGAACAATTATAAATATAGTTTATTTTTGGGCACATAATTTACTGCAAGAATACACTGTGCATAAGACCGAATAATTATTTGCTCAAATTGAGACCAATAATAATTTAGAGAGAGTAGTGAATGAGATCATAGATGGAGGCAGAGGTATGTAGGGACAGACATTTTAATAGGGATCCTGTTAGTACATAGTAAGCCATCTCTGTTATATATTCATGCGTAAGTTTCTGTGGTACACCAGATATTGTAGGCAGAGAAGATAGGGATAAAGAACCTCTTCTCATATAAAGACTCACTAGATCGAAAATGCCAGTTAAATATTTGTTATATATTGTGAGTCACTGAAACATAAAGAAAAATATACAGGGAAAGAGCCTATGTATAAGGCATCAGAAAAAAAAATTGACAGCTCATTTTTGCCATGAGGAATGTGCCAGATATTTTGATACAAATCCAATGGTTGTTGGCGGATTTGATGACAATGGGGAGCCATTAGTCATCAAAATTGATGAGACCTATTATTTCCACTGCAAATACCACAGGAGGACTGTACAAAGAGGTCATTGGGTCTTTGGTGGTATCGAAAGGGGATCAAAAAAGAGCTTGACAGAAGTTCCAGATAGGATGGCTGTCACACTGGCGGCCCTGATACAGCAGTACATTTTACCAGGTACCCACATTTCAGATGGCTGGGCTGCATACAGTAACATTAGCAGACTCAACAATGGTGTATTTATGCATTCAGTTGTCATCCATCATGACAACTTCATGTATCCTGAAGACCAAGACATACATACCCATAACACTGAAGATATGTGGATGAGAGCAAAGCATAAGCTGAAATATCAATTTGGTACCAGCAGAGCTTTGTTTTCATCGTACCTGCAAGAATTTGCTTTCCAGAGTAGCCACAGCACTACCACTATTTTCTCAAACTTCCTAGTCTGCACAAGGCACAATTATGCTTAAAAATGTAAATTTTTTTTATTATCTTTTATATTTTAATAAATTTTAATCTAATTCTAATATAGTTAGAAATCAAAAATAATAGGTCTACTAATGTAAGTTTTTTATAGCATATATATATAAGATCTATGAATAATTTTTATTACAAATATGTAATTCAGTCGTATACTCAAAAAATTACGTAATTGACACACTTCCATTTTATCTTTTCATCTGTTTCTTTTTTCAGTTCTAATTTTAAAAAATAGAGAGTGAACATGGTGGGCGTGGTAAAGTAAACCTTTATAAATCATTCAACATATATAAGCAATAAATAGATATATATATACTTACACATGTAAATTCTAACTAAAATATTTCAATTATTAATTTTACATCATACAGGGAAGCCACAATATCTGCTGTATAATTTATATTCTGTTAATAAGATTTGATTACAATAAAATACATGCCGTTTATTGAATGGTGTAAAAGTACTTTTCAACATATATATATATAACCAATATATTTTATGTGTATAATAGTCATATAAATTAAAATTATAGTATAAAGTTTTTAAAAATAATGTAGTTAATAATAAAGTGAGAGAACTCATTTACAATACATACTTACAATATGAGTTCATTCAAAAATAAAATAGCAAAGTGTCACTTTCATCACAGTTAAACACTGGATAATCATCTTTTTCTTCAAAGCTTTTTTTTAATGTGGAAACAATAGTCTCATTATCAGCAGACTTAGTCTAATTGCTTTGATGTTTTTAAGTCTGATCTAACTTTGAATTTATGCTCAATTGTGAATTGCCATTACAATTTCAGATTCTTGATTAACTCTAAGCTTTCAGTTATAATACAAGAATTTTTCACAGTTCTTTTTTTTCTGCCCTTAGCAAATCAATTTTTATCACTTAAGAAAGATAATTTATGAATATTTTAAAATTTTATAAAATTTTTAGCTTTACATTTATAAAATATCAAATTCAGAAAGAATAATAAAGCAGAGAATAAAATGGATGTGCTTTCAACATAAGTCAAAGAAACATTGTTAATAAACATTATTGTACAGTATACCATGCTCAGAAATGGGAAAATGACTGCTGCTGCATCATAAAAATTTATTAAATTTTACTAATTGTAATGGGTGTAGTGGATAATATATAATTGCAGTATTATATATTGATGTGGCATGATTTCATTATAATTCTATTTTTGTCTCTATAAGTGTATTAATTGTATTCATATTTTAAATTTTCCTTTATTATTAATAGTATAGAGAATTTGAACTCAGATTTTCAAGCATCCTTCAACTATCCACACTATCTCATACAACTGATACACATGCCCCCACACATGTAGAAAAGATAAATAATCACCAATATACGTATTGCATGCTAAACCAGCACTCATCAGTTGGTCCAGATTATCATCTGCCACACATATATATAATCAGTATCTTTATACTTTAATGGACAGGCTTCAATCCACTCCAACCTCCAACTTTTCAGCCATCCATATCATTGAAAATCTGATGATGAAAAGTCAAATCCCATGCTGATGCTAATATTATTGCCATGCCCATGTTGACCTGAAGTCACTCTGACCCCTCATGTATAGGACAGTATCCATTTAAATACATATAAGAGGAATGGACAGGTACAAGCTTGATATGTAAATATTTGAAAACCAGGCACACTTCACAAACCTGGGAGCTTAATTGTAAGTATAGAGGATTTGAACTCAGATTTTCAAATATTTACATATCAAGCTTGTATCCTGTCCATCCCTCATATGTATTTAAATGGATACTGTCCTATACATGAAGGGTCAGAATGACTTCAGGTCAACATGGGCATGGCAACTGTCCTATACATGAGGGGTCAGAGTGACTTCAGGTCAACATGGGCATGGCAATAATATTAGCATCAGCATGGGATTTGAGTTTTCATCATCAGATTTTCAATGATATGGATGGCTGAAAAGTTGGAGGTTGGAGTGGATTGGAGCCTATCCATTAAAGTATGAAGATTTGCTATCTTAATATAAACTGGGCATTGGTTATATATAAATATGTGGGAGGTGATAATCTGAACCAACTGATGAGTGCTGGTTTAGCATGAAATACGTATATTGGTGATTATTTATCCTTTCTACATGTGTGTGGTCATGTGTATCAGTAGTATGAGATAGTGTGGATAGTTGAAGGGTGCTTGAAAATCTGAGTTCAAATCCTCTATACTTACAATTAAGCTCCCAGGTTTGTGAAGTGTGCCTGGATTTCAAATATTTACATATCAAGCTTGTATCCTGTCCATCCCTCTTATATGTATTTAAATGGATACTGTCCTATACATGAGGGATCAGAGTGACTTCAGGTCAACATGGGCATGGCAATAATATTAGCATCAGCATGGGATTTGAGTTTTCATCATCAGATTTTCAATGATATCGATGGCTGAAAAGTTGGAGGTTGGAGTCTATCCATTAAAGTATGAAGATTTGCTATCTTAATATAAACTGAGCACTGATTATATATATATATGTGTGGGAGATGATAATCTGGACCAACTGATGAGTGCTGGTTTAGCATGAAATACGTATATTGGTGATTATTTATCTTTTCTACATGTGTGTGGTCATGTGTATCAGTTGTATGAGATAGTGTGGATAGTTGAAGGGTGCTTGAAAATCTGAGTTCAAATCCTCTATACTTACAATTAAGCTCCCAGGTTTGTGAAGTGTGCCTGGATTTCAAATATTTACATATCAAGCTTGTATCCTGTCCACACCTCTTATATGTATTTAAATGGATACTGTCCTATACATGAGGGATCAGAGTGACTTCAGGTCAACATGGGCATGGCAATAATATTAGCATCAGCATGGGATTTGAGTTTTCATCATCAGATTTTCAATGATATCGATGGCTGAAAAGTTGGAGGTTGGAGTCTATCCATTAAAGTATGAAGATTTGCTATCTTAATATAAACTGAGCACTGATTATATATATATATGTGTGGGAGATGATAATCTGGACCAACTGATGAGTGCTGACTTAGCATGAAATACGTATATTGGTGATTATTTATCTTTTCTACATATGTGTGGTCATGTGTATCAGTTGTATGAGATAGTGTGGATAGTTGAAGTGTGCTTGAAAATCTGAGTTCAAATCCTCTATACTTACAATTAAGCTCACAGGTTTGTGAAGTGTGGCTGGTTTTCAAATATTTACTTTATTGTTAATATAAAAACTTTAAGGTATAAATAAAAACTCACTATAATCCCGTCATGTTTTAACAAAAGAAAAACTTTTACAATCAAAAATTAATTTTTATTTCTTTTACAATCAAAAATTAATTTTTAAAGTAAATTCAAAATAGAAAAATATAGTGTTTCATTGGATCCTGGTTTCCCATGAGACCTCCACAGGTTGGTTCTTGTTCAACATTCTTATTTTCTTGAAAACTTTTCCATTTATTCAATCATTCAAAGTTGTTTACTTTAAAAATAAATTAGTACAGTTTTGGGGCAATAAACAAAAATAGATTTTTTTCTGCATTTGTAACACTTAATTTTTAAAAAGAATATTTCTATATACATATGTTTAATCTAGCAGCCAATCTGTTCCATCTGTGGGTTGTATATATGTGTAATGTCTTCATATATCAATAATATTGATTTTTTCACTAGAATATTTCCAAATATATTTTTTGTTCAGCATACATATATTGAAACAGTAAGATTCATATTCAAATCATAAGTTTCACCTTTTTCTATCGTCTCTCACTCACCGCTCTATCCTACCCAACTTTAAACTTTTTGGTACCGAATTGTGCGTGTAGCAATATTAAAAATGTATAGATATATGTAGAATTCACCATAAACATGCACACATTTCGATATCAAATTTAAGGCAATAAGTAAAGATAAATAATATAATTTAAATTTTTTTTTAGTTATATAAAAATATAATTTTAACCATTTATTTTGAATTGTAAAATTCATTATTTATTGCTTTGTTTAAATTTCATTTAGTAATAATTTTAGAAATAGATTGTAATATTTAATTAAAAGTAAAAATAATCATATGTTCCCTTTTGTATTTGAAATTTTAAAAGCAATGGCGGTGAGAGATAATAGATTAATTAAAAAGAAAAATTCCCTAAAATGTAATTATAAAATGTAAATGTAAACAATAGAAAGGCAGCTGTCTCGATAATTAAACTTAACAAAATGCATTGATTATCCTCAGGGCAGATTAAGTGGAATCCAAAAATAAACTATGACAAAAATGTGAAAGATAAGATCTAAGAAAAGAGGCCACTTTAAACTGGCTAGAAACTTTCACTTTTAACTTTAGCTTTGCTCTCGATCAGGAGAGTCTCCAAAGAGATATATATTCATTTACCTGCCACCGTATGCGTGAGTAGTAAGTGCCAAAGACTATTCTCCATCCGGAGATGGCCTATCATATGCCAAACCTTCCATTGCCCTTCATAAATTCAACCAGGAAGATCTGCTGCCTAAAATAATTTGAAAGCTACTGCTGTTAAATTAAATGAACCACCTAAATACAGGAAAGAACTGCTAACGCTAGAATCATGAACAATTTGCTACGGACCAGTGAATCAGAAAACTTCTCATAAAAAAGGTACCGGTATCCAAATTTTCTATAGTACTCTACTAATATCCTGCTACAGCTTATTCATTCTTTATATAACTTATAAACTATAAATTGTAGAACTATCATTTATAATACTATAGATTTAATAATTAATATGTAAATTTCTTTAATAATCTAGCCTGCCTAACTCTATCCTTCTTGGGTGTGTATTTCTAAAATCTACATTTTATTATATAATTATCGCATGCTCATAATTTTCTAAGTATAAATCTATGATCGTTTGAAACAGTGGATGCGTGTCAAAATTTCATTAGTATTTACTTTTATAAATAACTTAATATTTTCATACAAACTGACACGCATTCAATGCTTCCTTTATTGTAATGCAAGGGTCTACTGCTTAGCAAATGGCTGACGTATTAGTAGTAAAAATCATCCAGTTTATATATATTGTTTTATATTTTATTAAATCTTGATTAATAAAATTGCATTTCTTTGAGAATCGCAAACGTTCATTATTAACTGTTGATAATGTAGGGCTGAGTTATAAAATATATTTCAATCTTACCAGGATTGTCTATACATTATACATGTGTTACATTTTAGAGATGCGATGACCCATTACAAGCCTTGAATATTCCAGATTCTATAGGGTTGAAATTAACCCCAGTCGTCCTACACAAGTGGACATAATAAATGCTCCCTTAGGGCTTGACGACCGTCATGCAGCCAGCAGGCAACTGTGGCATGAACCACTTGTCCCTGATTATGCTTATGTGACACCTTACCTCTTCGGGCCTATGATAAACACCAACCCATATTTATAAACTGGCTTTGCAGTTTCAATATATGTACTGCTATTCCATATCGCCTTTCTAGTGTACCACATGTTTTCTTTTATTAACTTTATACTCTATGTATAACTCCGTCCCTGCATTATTGACAATTCACTCTCAAATAAAGGTTTGCCCCTAGTTATTAATAAATATCTTTAATTAAATACATATATGTCCGCCGCTACTATTATAAATCTTATTTAGACTCTTGCATTGCAAAGGTATAAATCCCTAAAGGCATGCCTTAGAAATCCTTGCTTGAGAATTTTAGGTAGCTAGGTTACGTCATCAAATAAATGTGTTCCTCTTTATAAATATAACAGTATCGGAAAATTCCACTACTGAGATTTAAATCTTGCCAAATATTATTAGTTTTACCGTTAAATGATATATTATAATGTTTTAATAAATAATTTCAAACTATACGTCTGCCATTATTTTTTTATTTATTTATTTGATACCCATTCAATATGTTTCCTTGATTCTTTAAATATAAATATGTAAGATTAATGTTCTGATTAGCTAACTCGAAATAAAATCATGAATCTCTTGCATACCCTGATCACCAAGCCTAAAGAAATATGTACTAATGTTGCATCAGATGCGTTGTTTTGTAGATTGTATTGTGGAACCGATAAACTATGTTTGAACTCAGTACTATGGGTAGCTTCGCTATCTAGATGGTGCTGCAGTTCTGTGTGGTGGTCGAATTCTGCACTATGTTATCGAATCACATGTTCCTGACCGTTACAATATAAACTTGTCAACAGTCTGCAATCCCAAATATATAAGTAATAGCTTAATTTTTACCATGGGAATTTTTCAGTAGGGATGTTCCCCATAAAGATTGATTGTATGATATGTTCCATTTAATTGATAAACAATTCTGGAAGTCCTCACCTCAGATTCAGCCTTTATAATTTTTACACTTCAAGGGGTCTGCTTTGCAAATATGAACTATCATATCATCACAGAACTTCATGTACATTTTTTCTGGGAACCCTACACTTGGACCAGCATAGCAACTAATAGAAAATGCCATCTTTTTGAGGTTGTCTTTTCCAATTAAATTCTCTCTTCCACCATCTCTCCAATATTTATACTCATATTATGGAATGTACAAAAATTGATAAGCATTTAATTAAATAAGTTTTTTCCTTCAATAAAAAAGATTATAATTGTAAAAGCAATGATTGTGTGTGAGGGGGGGGGGTGTCAAACTTACATATTCAAAAATAAATTCATTTAAATTATTTAATTAAAAATTGTTTGCCAATATTTTAAATAAAAAATATTAGAATTAACTTTTATAATCACATGTATCTTAAAAATTTTTTTTTGTTTTGACAAAAAGATTTTTTTTATATTAAAATTTTTAAGGAAATCAGAAATAAATAAAATATTTGTATCAAATGAAGTTCCTTTTTTTACATGTTATTTTATACTAATCCAAGAAATATTACTTAATTAATTTTTAAGTTACTACAGAGTTTATTTTAAATAAATTTTGTCTAGGTGTTGTTTCTTTTCTTTAAGCTTTAAATATAAATGCAACATATATAGCCACTATTAAGATTATACATTTATTATGTTAATACACCATCAGATTAATCTGCCTCATTATATATATAAAATACATTTTGCGGGTCATCCGTGTTAAAAAAATTTGAATATTAAAATACCGACATTTTGACTTGATTACACAAGTCATCTACTGGGTGATAAAAGATAGAAAGATGGTTGTAGAGGCAGTACAATTACTGATTTGAAAAAAAAACCATTAAGGTTGAATGTTTTAAAAAAAATCTTGACAAATAGAAGAAAGTTTGCATGTATCATCTCGCTTATTGATACAATCTGGCCTTTTAAGTATCTCAATGACTTCTCTAATTTTGCACTGATAGAGATTATCACATCTGCATATGATCCTGGTACTAGAAAAATCAATTTTATGACCTGAATCTATAGTATGGAGTGAGAGTGCTGATGATAATGAGTGTTGTTTAACTGCATTAGCATGTTCATCTCTCCTTACACTGATGTGATGATTACTCATACCTATGTAAGAAGCTTTACAATTTTCACATGAGATTTGATAAACACCATGAGATTCAAGAGGGATTGAATCCTTAGCCTTAGTTATTATATTGCTGATCTTTTGATGAATAGAAAAGCTGTATTTATATTATAGCATTTTAATATACATTCAATACTGTCTGTAGTTCCTTTTACATATGGAACACAAATCATAATAGCTGATTTATTATCTTTTTGTTTTCTATTTTGTCCATTTTGGGCTTGAAATAAGGTTTTTTAAATAAATTTATACTTATAACTATTTGCTAATAAAACACTATTAATATAATTTATTTTTTCTTTCAGATATGACTTATCTGAAAGGTTAATTGCTCTATTTAAGAGTTTTGGCTACAGAAACTATCTGAGTTGGGTGATGATGAGAGTGGAAATGTAAATATCCGTCCATGTGTGTATTCTTTCTGTAAATCTAGAAAGATAAACTATTTGGTGTCTTGGTGACTAGAACATCAAGAAAATGGAGTTTTCCACCAGACTCTGTCTCGATTGTAAATTTAATATGGGGATGCATAACATTTAAATGTAAGAAAAAATCATCTAATTTATTTTTTCCATGTTGCCATATGACAAAAGTGTCATCTATGTATCTGAGCCAAATGAGAACTTTTCATTCATGGAAAGTATAAAAACTCATGCTTTAGAATCATCATCTTTAAAACCTCTCCTTTGGCTACCAATGGATGCTAAAGCAGATCAGCGAAGGATAGCCGAAAAAATGTCCTAGTTTTCTTCATAAAGAATTATGAACACCCATGCCCATGAGGAGTTATCTGTATGCAAGGGATTCATTCTGAGAGGTGATAGGGTGAGTAATTCCACTAAAGGGTAGGAATCAAATTCTAAAGCTGTTGCATGAGGGTCATCCAGGTTTTGTTAGGGCAAAAGCATTAGCTTGTAGTTATGTCTGGTGGCCCAGCATTAATAATGATATTGAAAAATATATTTGAAAATGAAAAAACTGTCAAACATGTGCTAAAGCGCCTCTGGCTAAGTTTGAACCATGGCCTAAAGTTGAAAGGCCATGGCAATGGATACACATTGACCACTGTGGCCCATTTGAGGGTCATCTGTTTTTAGTAGTGGTCGATGCATTTTCAGCATGGACCAAATATAAAATAGTCAATAATACCAGTACAGACATGACACTTAGCAAATTATACAAAAATTTTGCTCATCACGGTTTTCTGGAAATGCTTGTTTCTGATAATGGAACTGGCTTTACTTCAGCAAAGTTTGAAGAAGCAAAGCAAGAATGGGGAATTAAACATGCTCACCTCCCTACCACCCTCAATCTGACAGAATAACTGCAAAAGCTATACAAACCCTAAAGTCTTACATCAATAAATTGGGGGAAATTAAAATACACAAAGCAGTGCTAACTGCACTCCTTCATCAACGTGGGATCCCTAGTGCCAAATCTGGGAAATCTCTGGCTGAAATGTATTTAGGTAGAAAGTTGCACAAAAAATTAACAAACATTGTGCCAATTGTAAATCAAAATAAACCTCAAGCCGGTACCTATAAATTTAATAAATTTAAACCACAAGAAAAATTGTGGATAAAAAATAATACAAACAAGTTTTAGTCACAGGAGGAAGTTATTTATCAAAACAAGTAGTTACAATTGGAATGAAAAACAGAGAAGTACTTCACAAACCAGTTGAGTAATCATGAGAGCGAGGAGATAATCCCTGACTTATTTAACTCAACAGACACCGATGACCAGTTAATCAGAGAGAACTCATCAAGTGAGGTGTAACATAAACAACAATAGCTTGCTAAAAGGAAAATGAAAAGACCTATGTATCTTAATGACTATGTACTGAGTTCAGAGATTAAAAATTGATCTCTGTAGGGGAAGTAATGATATGTATGTGTATGCATAAATGCACATACATATATATGTATAAACTTATAGAGAGAAAAAGTTATAATTTAAATAACTTAAAGAATTTTAAAAGATTAATTCTTTTAAAATTAGTAAGTAAAAGATTTATAACTTTAAGATTAGAAAAAGATTATTTTCTAAAATGAATAATAGTTTAATTAAATAAAATAAAATACATCATTAATGAAATAAAACAAAGTAATCCAAGTTAGATTTCCTTTGTATGACAACATTTGACAAGCTATAAAAATAACTCATTAATTAAAGAAAGATAAGATGTAAATTCTTGTATAGAGATTAAAATGAAGAATCACCTGGATGGACAGAATATTAGCCAATCAATTGCAGAGATTTAAAACAATGAATGCATAAGTATTAATTGGATCAAGAAGACTTCACTTGATTCTTGGAGTTTCATCTATGCACATGGACATATATATTGGAGCAGATCATCTCCCATAGCACAGTGACTTTAAGTGCAGAGAGCTGATCTCTGAATGCAAAAACAGTCAGCTAGGACTCTTACAGGCATATTGGTCTAAATTATTATTTGTATATGCCTTTGGGCCTTCTTATGTTTAATGATTGTTTATATGTAAATAGTTAAATGCTATTAAGGATCATAATTATCTAAATATTAACTGTTAGTATTGATTTGTACTCATGGGAAGTACACTCTTAGAATATCTAGACATAGCAATCACTATTATTTCTGTTATCTTACTTATCTGTATTCTTTCTATTCCCTTTTCACTATGTTTTATTTCTGATTCATATTTATTTTCATATTTAAGGTTATAGTTTGAGTCAAAATAATTTCTGGTTCTGTCTTAATTTCTGAATCAGACTTATTTTCTGGTTCAGATTTATTTACTGAGTCAGACTTATTTTCTAATTTGGACTTAAATTTTTATTCAAAATTATAGCTGTTTTCTAGTTCCATTTCATTTACAGTATTTGAGCTGTTTAAATGCACGTACTTACTCGCACTTTTCTGTTTATTTTTAGTTTCATCTATGTTAGCTATTAACTGTTTTATACTCAGATCCATTTTCATACTTACTAATATTTTCCTATTTTCTAGTCAGGCTATCACCATTTCCTGTAATAAATGTTTTATTTGTTTATTGAATATATCTGTGTATTTCTCTACGTTACTTTTTTTTTTGTTTCGGCTCTAATATGCATTAAATTTGTTTTATACTTTTTACTAACTCTCAGCGCAAATTATATTTTACTTGATTTATTTATTTTTCTTAAATATTTTAAATTGAATGAACTGTTGACTAACTAAAAAAAACCCTCGTCTCTAATTTGCATCTGATTATAAACAACCCCGATAATAAATTTATCGTTCTGACCATTTTTCTTCTCTCTTCTTTTGATTTACATATATCTTACTCTTTTATTTTATGTTTTTAATTATCTTAATTCTTAATTATTTTATATATGCAATATTATAATTTGCTTGCCTTGATCCATTTCTCTTCTCACACTGCTCACCGATTTCACTTATATAACTATCCAATTTAGCGTTTATTTGAATTTTAGTTTTTTTTTAATTTTAATTATGATTTTACTTTTTTTTAACCTTGATTATTGCTGGGTCAATTTATGACACTTTGGCACCCACATTGGGTGACATTTGAACTGGGTTGGCCAAATAAAGCTTATTCTTGCTGGGTTTAAATACTTTTTAACATATAGCTTTAATATCTTTTGGCATTAATAAATTTCAATATCTGGTTTTTAACTAAGTATAGCATCTTAACTTTAGTAAGCTTATTATTGAGCTTTTTGATACTTATTACTTTACATCTTTAATACTATGGGAATGAACTGGCATTTCAATCAGAGGAGGGGGGAATAGAATTGATAGCATATCAATCAAGGATACCTATGGTCAGATTGGACTATATAAAGCATAAGGTGATCACATTTCCAGATCATGGCCTACCTCAACTGCTGGATTTAAACCATGTCATCCAAAAGCATTTTATTTGTTTTGAGGATCAAATTCAAGCTCCAGCTAACCATATGTTATATAATGAGCATGCTTCAGATAACAGGCACACAATCCAGCACTTGAAATATTCCAACCTAACTCATACTCTTAAATCAGGATCCAGCACATTCGTTTAACACATATAACATTTATAACTTGAAATTAATGATGACTCAGTGACAAGAGAGAGAATAAACCAAATAATATTTAAGAAAACCTTAATATTTATTTAAACACACACGTATCTAATGTAATATAACTATAATATTTTACATAAAAAATATAAATGATTAGTTTCAAGCTATAGTTATAATAGTCCTTCTATAACTAAAGTTCATTTGAAATAAATATAAAGTGTCTATAGACAAGTATCAAAATATCTTTACCTAGATTTTCATGATTGTCAATTCCTAACTGGTTGATTTTTTGGTATCCATCAATGGTTTCAGGGCTTATCTCTTTGTCTTGACAATGGGAGAGAATGCAGCAATATCTCCCTTAGGGCTTGCCATTTGTTCTGGGCTTTGGCTACAGGTGAGTACAGTTGAGTTTAGTAGAAAACACTGGGGTCTGAAGTTGTCAAACACTTCTAAAACAATCTAGAATCACATTTTTGCTAGATCTGTGGCTTCTGTAATGATATTTTTACAGTAATAATGAATGGCTATATTCTGGCCTTAGATTTCTGGATCTCTGGAGCAATGAATAATGTAACAGCACAAAATGAAGACAACTGATTTATAGACTCAAGAACAGAATAATTCAATCACAAAATGAAGGCTGGAACAATTCAATCACAAAATGCAGACCAGACTAAATAACAATAGACTGTGGTGACTTTATATATCTTTCTCTCTTATTGTTTTAATTTCTTATTTTTAATTTTGGTCATATCTTGAGTCTTTTTAATTAATTATTTTTTACATTTTGTTAATCTAATTGATTTTTACATTGCACATTATTTAACCTTTTCCTTAGATTAATCTACTATCACTTTTATGAGATAGTTTATACGGTTTTCTTTTAATTAATTCAATCAGTAATCTTTTAAACTAATTGCATTTTCAAAAGTTTTTTTGCAAATTTTATTCTAACTTTCTATATTCACTTATTTTTAAAAGGTGAGTTTTTAAATCTTTTTATTTTAGATTATCCCCCAGTCTCTTTTAAAAGAAAATATAACACAATCTTTTTATTTTTATAAAACTATGTTTTAAACAAAAGATAATTACTTTGAAACATGTTACATTTTTTTATTATTTTCATTTCTATTAATTTAATCATTTATTTTTAAATTATAAATATGTAACACTATTATATATGCTTATTTCATAACACATATCTTGCTAGTGTTACAATATTCCAAAATTTTTTATCTCAGGTCCATTCTCAATTTTTTAATAATGAAAATCTATATCTGTCAAATCTCTGTAATTTATCTTTTTCAATCTTATACACTCCTTTTTTTTCATCAATTTTTTTAAAAACTTTTTCTTTAAAGTTAATCTTTTTTCTTTGGTCACATCACTTCATCTGATCATTTCATGTTCTCTTTTTATTTTTATATTCTGATATTTATTCAAGATTCAGATTTTAGCACTTTAAACATTGTTCTCATATTTTTTAAATATATATATATATATGTTTCCTTCTGTTGATGCTTTCAGTTTAATATCTGTGTCTCATGTATTTTGAGCATGCATTCAGAAGCAATTTACTTATATGGTAATACTATTGTATTTATATCACAAAATAATTTTTGGATTATGGTTTTAGTCAGTGAAGGTCTTGGATCTAATGATAGATTGAATACTTTTACTCTTTACACATCCAGAAAACATCAACTATTAACCTGAAATTCAAAATTTTAATATTTTGAACCCAATTCCACTTGCTTGCATATATATATGTAATACTGGTCTAATATATTTTAGTGATCTCAATTTTATGTTAACTATAGATACTTTTCACCCTATATCTAAGATGTTACATTACAGAAAAACATTACTTTCTCTCATTACTTTTAATATTTATAAACAAGGAATGTCATGTGATATTATATTCACATATTTACTATCACTTCAAGACATGTAGAATTCAGTATTTCATTGCAAAAACTATATTAGCATGATGTTTTACAGCATGTATAACATATCTCATATTATACTATTAAATAATTCTAGTGAAATTTGTTCTGTGTTTTATCTTCCTCAAATAATGCTTCATAAAGAGGAACTGATTTCTTATTTTTTACAATCCCATTGTTTTACTTCTGGTTTCCTCCTTTGTTTTTTTTTTTAATTTTTTTTTTTTTTCTTTCCTATAAATAGCTATATTAGGAAACAGCAATAAAAATAATGTTTTTAATATTTGATCATAGTTGTAACAACAATATCAAAACATTTTATCAAATAACACAGATTACTTTTTAAAAAGGCATCATAATCTTTAGTAAGATAGTTCTCTCAGTTCAGAATATCATCAACACATTCTAGAGGAAGAAACATTTTTTGTACTACTAGTCTATAATTGGACAAGTTACATTGAAAAGGTCAAGTCACAAGGAGTTTTCATTTAAATCTGGAATGTGCAAGGTGTGAAACAAGAAAAATTTATATGTGATGAAGATTAGAATAAATTCATTTACATATTTAAATATGAGTGAAGAAAGGTAGACTGGAATATTTTCGATTACAATAACATTTTGCTTATTACTCAATCCATAAAAAATAACCATGAAATGCTTTTGGCTTTTATTATTAAGATGAATATTGTAAGAAATGAAATTGGATATAATTTTTTGTGAATGATAAATTGGTAATTTTGAGAACATAGAGGTAAATTTAACAATATAAGGCAATTGACACAAGTAATCAAGGTAGGAAAAAAATTATAAAATGTTCAAACAATATAGACTTTTGGTAATTGATGATTGCATTGCCAATTGAAGGTACTTACTAATTGTTCTTATTCAAAAATGAAGCAATTTAATAATAGAAGCTAGTAAAGCTTTGATTATATATTACTGAGCAAAGTTCACATGAATCAAATAGATTATCTTTTTGACACTTAATGGTAAAAACTTTCACTGACATAGTGAACATGTATTCACAAATAGATAGTGTAATAAATAATTACTAAACTTTAAAGAAACAAAAAGAATCACAAATCTAATATCCTAAATAAACCTAGAAAATTTACTCAGTGCTTGTAATAATAATATTACAATTTGAAGTTTTAATGAACCAGATCAAATACTAGACAAGTATATATATATTTTTTATGGATTTCAGTTTTACACTAGCTGTAGACATTTTTAACTCTTTGATTATGATATGTATCAATGAAACACCACATAACTTTCAACTTAATAGAATAAAAATCTTGAAAATAATTAGAGATAAATCTGAGAATGTTTGGCTAAAATAAGCAATGATAAATATGAATATTAGAAAAATAAATATTTTTAAAGAGTTGTACAGGAAATACCATATAGCAGCCAGAAAATGTAGCAAGCAATAGAAAAATAGAAACATTTTTGGAATATTAATAGTAAACTTTTGAGAGATTTGTGAGATCAAAACATTTTTTAGATTCAACTGAATTTGCTGAAAATTCCAATTGATAGATCATTACCAAAATAAAAAGCTCAAACAGAAAAGATAAAAGAACTATTTACGAAAACATCAAAGAGGATACTTCTGATTAGGTCATCTGTATAAAAAAATCTTCATAATAGGGGATGAGATGAATTCGGTTTAAGAACATCTCCACCAGTAAATCTAGAAGAATTTATAATATTGCTCTGAAATTTGAAAAAAAAAAAAAAAATCAACAAAAGTGCTATCAAATTATATCAATTTGAAAAATCAACCAGTGCTCTGCAGATAATGAAAAAGATTAGTATTCATGCACACACAAGCTAGTATATATTTTATTCTACATGCATGTAAGATTTTCTGAAAATCATTCAGCTCAAAGCTTTATGTTGAAAGAGAATTAATGACTACAAATCTTGTTTTCAGAAGTTTGAGAAACAATAGACCCTTTTGCAAGCATATATTAAATAATTTGAAAGAGCCAAAGAATAGAAGAAATTATTAAGTGCACCATATTATTATTCTTAGAACTGTATACAAAACTTAAAATTATAGTTAATGTAATCTTATTTCTATTCAAATTATATACTGAATCTTCAATAAGAAAAACCAGATGAGATGAAGTGAAATATGAATTTAGGATTGGGGAATAAAGTACCAACTCATATAAAATTTAAAAAAATCTTAAGATACTTATTAGAAAAATTAAAGAACAGAATGAAAATATGGTATTATGACAAAATACACAGAAAAAAAGATTAAGACAGTTCTTAAATATTGAATTAATATTAAATACAAAAAAGGACCTGTAGATGAGATTTTTTTGCAGGTTGATACTAATCAAAGTTGTAATAAAAAAACCTGTAAAATTTTTTTATTAAAAAATAAGTTACCTACAAGAAAAATATACAGTAAAATGTATAATAGCCTATTGTAAATATGAAATAGGCTATAACTGTATGCATACTGAAATTTAGAAAGCTTTTAGTGAAGTAGCAACTCTTGTTGCCTAAATTCATAAGCAGTTTTGGATAATATGGATATATATGGCTCTGGAAATTTGTAATAGGATAAGTATTTTCCTTTTGATGACAATTTGACATTGTGGTAATCAAAAAAGAATCTAGACTGTTTCATTTTGAAATTATCTAATAATGAGTTGATTAACCAAAGTGCTTAGCATTACATATTGCAGCATATTTGTAATTTTTTTAAAGATAGGCAACTATAGATTTAAATTTTGATAATCTGCTGACAAATTGTTTTACTTAATTTCATTAAGATTGCAACTATATATAATACGTTTGCACAGGCAAACTTATTAAAAAGGGTTTAGAGTTATAAATACTAATATTCAGGATAATATTAGTATCTTTGGATTGATAAATTGGTAATGGATTTAGGTTAATAATGCTGAGTCCATTTAGAACCTTTGAAGTGCTCAGTGTATTAAAGAGTCAACGATTAGCTAACAAACCTATTAATAGGATATCACAGTTTTGGTGATCATAATTGCTGTGAGATTAGTGATATTGCATCAGAATAAGTAAAAGACAAAAAGTTACTTTTACAACTGCATTGTTGATTATTAGATAGTGCTCCTGTAAGTCAAAATTTTTAATAATTATGGTCAGGGTCCTCACAAGAAGTAGGGCTGCTAGAGTTCCAAATTGGGTGACAAAGTTCAAAGGGATAGTGTTTTCAGGGAGAACACAAAACAAGAACTGGCTTTATAAAATAATGACTTGGTTGTGTCTTATCCAACTAAAATTAATTACAGTATTTTATTAAGCACATTATGTCATCCATTCTCTTATTTATGCTTATAAATAACGTTTCTGTTTTAATACATTTATAAAGAAATTCAATTGCCTTTTAATTTAAAGCTCAAATTTGCAAGCACAATTAAAAACACAGTAAAAAAAAAAACAGAAAAGATTACTATGTGGGCAGAGTCTTGAATTTCATTGGCATAGGTTTTCAAAACGAATTTTCTACATCAGGTACATATTTTATTTAGATTGTGACACACGTATCTGGCAAATTTTTTAAAAACACATTTCATTGCCACTTAAACATGTAAAGAACAGACTTATTTTACAAAACTTGGGTTTTAAAGTCAGAAATGTACATCATGTGTTTGTGTAATTTATGCAGAAACGTGGTGCTGATCAGAGATATTTGAAAACTGAATCTCCACAGACGTGCAACTGTTAAGTTAAAAGTTTAATTCACCATGAAGAAATGCACTTAAAGAAATGTTTTATTTGTAAAAAAAATGTAATGTTTTATTTATAGAGAATCCTATTTCATAATATTATTGATTTTTAATGTTTGTTTTTATAATTTGATTGCTTTTTGAATAATGCTTGATGAGAAAGAAATTTAAACGCCTTCCTTAATTTTTCCACAAACAGAAATATAAAGATTAACTTCTAAAAAAAAAAATCATCATTTTTGCAATAACTGCTTTACCAGTTGATAAAAAAATTTAATTAATAAGCTTCTATTGTGATTATTTTTCAATGCAAAAATATAAACTATCTGTTGAAATTTTAAAATATAAAGCAGTTTCTTTTTGTCTATCAAGTTGGTAAAGTTGATCTGAAGATTTTTTAAAAAATTTTGTTCGAGAAGAATCTGTCTAATTTTAATTGAAATTGTGTTGATTAATAAGCAAATGTACCCACTCACCACCCACCCCCTCTTTTTTTTCATCTTTGCTCAGACAAAATAAGAGTTAATTTATTAACTTTTAATTATATCCGATATTTTTTTTGTGACTTCACCCACAATTTGATGCAGCACATCTCAAAATTTATTCTGGCAAAAATTAATTTAAATATTTATCCATTTCTTTTCATGTCAATAGTAATTGTTGGATTCACTTCAAAGTAGCAGGAATAATTATGATGGGAGGAAAAACTTTTTTTTCTGTAACTAACTGTAAAATGTGTATTTATTAAAATGAAACATATAAAGTAAGTTAAAATTAGTTGGTTTGGAAGATGTTCACTGGCATGCCCATACAGTCTCAATTTACTTCAGAACCCCAAACTTTTTTAGGCTTTCCATTGTACAATCTTACACGCAAATGAGAAAAGATATTCAACAAAACATTCTTGACAAAAACATGAAAACGGCGAATTCACTGACTCAAATTTCGCTCTCCCTACCTGGCAAAACTTCACTACTAAACATGCTGATATTGCCGAGAATAAACTATTTCCTGCCTATAATCAAACCAACCAAAGTCTTTGTCAATAAGATTAATTTCATCTGCTCCAGACTTTTTTGGAAGGGCAAAGTGGTTGCTATTAATATAGCCAAAATGCATATACCTAAAGAATTAAATGGGATGGGACTACATTCAGTCTCCACATGCTATGCCCACAAAGTGTTTAGTGCCTTGTGAGCAATGTACAGGCAACAAGGAAATTCAAATTTTCCTCTTTCAATAGAACCCACAGATACCCCCCCCCCCCATTGAGAGTAAGTGGATTATGGGAATTTTAAACTTTGTGAAAGGATTCATAAATGTTACACAGTCTTCCTTCCAATGCAAAAAGACATACTGGGAAATTTATGGCCTGATTTATAAAAGATCAAGCTTTACTTCACAGTGAAATTGGTCTAAATAATAAACTATTAATCAAAAAACTAAAAAGTTGGTACATTGAAACAAAATTTATCGACTTTATCATAAAGCTGAACCTATTAGCATTACCCACTAACCACTTTCTAGTGTGGAAAAGAGGTTTTAATAACATCAATCCTTAATGTCAACTTTGTAAAATGACTGATGAAACTATTCAACATCTCCTTTACACATGTCCCTACTTTAGCACCATTAAAGCACTGATATCAACTAAAGTCACAGTTGATATTAGAATGTTATTATCTATTAAGACAGCCATCAGCAGTGGGGATATTTCCATAATCAGATTGGCCATCTTCCTTTCTTATGCAGTCTGGATTATCAGATGCCAATTTATCTTTGAACAAAACACCCCCTAGTGCCCCGAATGCTTACATTGGAATAAAAAAAAAATAAAGACAGAGACAAAATGCTCATGCCTTCAAATTTATTTCAGGACCCGTGGAATAAGGTACTATTTTTATAAACAATTTTTCAAAGCATACCTCGAAATTACAAGGAAATAATTTGGGACTAGAACCAGAGTAGCTTGTTTGAAGCAAAAGACAGTTTAGTTCAAAGTCATGTAAATTTAATTTAACAATTGTAACAATTTTTTTCTTGTTTAATACTGTTTTGTTTCCCTTGCCCTATTTTTTCGTTCTGCAGCTCACAGTACCGCTATGAATATGAGGCAAAAGACCTCGAAAGCGCTTAGCGTGTAATAATTTCTGTGTATCTTTATAGCTTCTCATTCAAGTGTGGCATACACTTTGTTAATTTTGTATATTAAAAAATATATATATATTTGTTATCTGATTAACAGAAATCCGGCTTAAAATGCAATTAAACGAAACGAATCAAATAATCAGATAATGAAAATAATTTAATTAGCAAAATACCAATTTAATTACTAAGTTATAATTGCACTAATTAATTAAAAACCACCCTGATCTTACAAATTAGAATTATTCCAGAAAATAAAAGAAACCAAACAGATAAAAAAAGGGGATAGTCAAAAAGAGGAGTTAGTACAATCTGGTGAATCTTCCGAAGCTAGTGCCACAAGGATATAGCATGTGAATTGTGAATCACCCAGGATCTTGGTTCTTGAAGGTTAAGCAAGATAATTTGTTTTCTTTTACAGATCGCCCCAATCTTACATTTAGTTGATATGCTTCAAGGACCGCCAAGGGGTTGAAGACACATAGATTGTGAAGGTAATTGTTTATACCTTATATGGATTAATGAGGGATTTAATACAGAGCTTTATAAGCTCAGAATTAAAGTCAGTTATTATACTTTATTGTGTGCACATATATATTGTCTTATTAACATAGCTAGACATGGACCAGTTCAATAATAATTATATATATATCATCATACATGTAACCCGGAACAGTTGAGAACTTTATAATTGTGTATATATATATATATTTGGGTTAAGCACCCTATATGCTAGAACAGTGTTCCCTCTTATTAGATTCATCACCTCATGTTAATTGTATCTATAGGCTGCACCCGTGTTCATTCAGGCATGCCACTGGATGATGAATTGCTATCCTACCTATAAACAGTAAGTCATGCTTAATATATATGCTAAATGAATAAATTCTGGTCTTAAATTAACCTGTATTACTAATTGTCATTTCTTGCTATAACTAGTTAGTGATTTTTTTCCCTTGTCATTTCTTGCTATAACTAGTTAGTGAATTTTTTTTTCCATATGTCATAGCATCAGCTGGGAGGTGAACCCACAACAACCATCTGCAACCAACTGCTTGCTTGCAAAGCAGCTGCATTGACCTCTCAGCTAACAATGCTTGATTCTAGTTAGTGAATTGATATTCATACCGCTATAATTAACAAGTCAATACACAGCACTAACTTAATGTTTTTTTCTTTTAGATTCTAAAATAAATAAAAAACCCATCTCTGATTCAAATAACAAACGTAACAAACTTAAATCCTGTGCTCAGAAAGAATTGAAAGCATCAGATCTGAAAATGAAAGAAAAACGTAACTATTATTATAGACAGTAGTGAAAAGAATGATAATGATCAATGAGATATTGAATTCCAAGCAGAAAATAAGTATCAAATGAATTTATGAGTTTAAAAACCAGTCAAAGAAGTAACTTACATATAAACATGTTAAAAAAACAGGCAAAACTCTCTATATGTATTATCACTCAGTGGAAGCGAGAGTACTGATTATTCTAGCTTGCACTGAGTGGCAGTATGTATAGAGAGTTTTGCCTGTTTTAATAACAGTTAAGAGCAATCATAAGAAATATTGATCATGTTATGTTTATTAATACAAACATGTTGCAACTGAAGGAAAAAAATTACAAAAATCTAATGAAGGAATGATTATAAAAGAATATGATGCAGTTGATACTTCAGTTGCAGATCCTATCAAAAACTCTGATATAGATATGATAATCCTGGTTCTTGACACAAAGCAATCCCAAATAATCTCCAAAAGGGACAGAACTATTATTTTTCAAGAATTCCATAAAATTTAAAGAAATGAATAGAGATATTAACAATAGAGCAAGACTATTTACTCTATAGGAAAACTAATATAAAGGAGCAAGAGAAACATTTTCATGAGAATAATTAATATGGAATATGTTGAAAGAAATCTTTATTGTCTACCATGTCATATTTTATTTTGTGATCAAAGGAACAAAAACTTAAGCAATTTAAACTGAAAAGGATTTTCACCTAAAAACAAACCTTGGAAAAAGTTGTATGATATTTTGTAAATAGTTACAAAGCTCAGGAAACAATATTTGGCTTGAAATTTTTTTCTACAATTATTAAAAGAGATTCACAACTTCTAAATTAAGTAGGGAGCACTTCTGCAACAAATTTTAGATGTTATTTTTATTATCTAGAAGTTTAGCTCTCTAAGGAGAGACCATAAAGATTGAAGATTTTCATAATGGGAATTTTAGAATTAAAAAATGTAATGAATTGACATGATAAAATCTTACCCAAGTTCAACAAAATCAAATGGAAAGTAAGAAATGACATGAAACATTATTTATCAAGATATTTTCAAAATGAGCTTATTGTTCTTTGTGTATACAAAGTTTTCCAAACTATCCTTGACCAAAAAAAGAGAAGCAATTTCTATAGAGTAACAGTTGATACAATACCATATCTCTTACAATGCACAAAATGTTCTAATTCTCAGATATATATCCCAAAAGCAAGAGGAAAATGAATTTGAAGAGAATGAATGTTCCTTGAGTTCAAGAATTTTAATGAAAAAATTGGAGAGAAAATAATTGAATACTTGCTTTTTTTGTAAACAACAAAAAACAAACAATGTACTTCAAGATTACCTTCACAAGGCTATGATGATGGAGCAAAGATGAATGGTTTTGAAATAAATGATGTTAAATCCCACATCTTAGAAAAGAACAAATGGATCTTATTGGAAAAATCAACTGCAATATTATTAAAAGTCCTGCATACTGAAAAAAACATATCATTATTTCTTCAAAGTCTTTCAGAAACTATGCATCCAATTTTTAAAAAGTATACTGGCATCTTGCTATATATCTTTCTTGGAGAAATGGCTGCAGTATTAAGAAATGATATGCATATTAAACTGTATAGAATAAAATCCCCATTCTTTATTATTTTATCTATTAAATTTCTAAAAATTTACATTTGCATCTCATTTGCAAAACATAATTCATAGGATATTATTAGGAGCATGGTCCCTAGATTCTGATGAGAGTTCTCAGGCCTGGGTCTTTAGAAGATTGACCTATCGACTGCTATAGTTAATTAAGGGCAGCATATACTCTATAGGATTTAAATTAATTAAATAATGACATAAAAGTAATATTTATATATGTTTAAAAAAACTATAAAAACTAAAAATATCAAAAGTTACATTAAAGTATGCTTTTTAGTTTTAATCAATGTAAATTTTTTAATGTCAGTAAAATTGATTGCTTCATTGTCAATGCACAAACTTTCTATCTAGATGATTAACTCACTCTTGACCAATTGTACTTCTTTGCCATGTTTTTATTGAATTTGTCAGTCTACTAAAAAAAATTTTTAGTTGTAGAAATAGTAACTGTACAAAACAGTTTAATGCTAAGGTAGATATTAGTAAATATACTATGCAATTTTTCTTGTAAATTGCATTCAGAAGTCTAAAGAGACTTTATTTTTCCAGTTGTGAATAGTTTTAAGGTATAGAATTTCATGTGGTAAGTTTTATGACAGATATTTCTCATATATATTTACAAGATTTGCTATTCTATGGTAAATTTGGTTATTGTGCAAGTTCTGAAAGTTCAAAATTGGTGAGATAATTCACATATGATATTGGCAGCTTCAAATCTTGTCTTTGAGTTTTCCAATTTTCTGGAAAATTGCCCAAACACTGTCATAAGCAGACTTTTGTAAGCTATTAAATAGTTTTTTCAGATCTAAAAGATAACAAATAATTTTTTGTACTTAGGTGACAAAACACCTTTGGCCACTTATTATTGGAAAAATTATTTGTTGCTAAGTCAGTGATAAATTTTCAAATTTCTAGTTATAACAATATAAATGAGAACAGATGTCACTTTTCCTCTAGATAGAACATAGATCTGTGGAAGGATAGCTGATAAAGGTTAAAATATTTTGTATATAACACAAACTATTCTGGAAACAAAGTATACCTTATACTTTTTTTTTTGTCACTGAATCTTGCTGATTTTCTCATGTTTTAGTAGAAATGGAAATATTATGCTACATTTCTGATTGGGTTATTATGGAAGAAATAATTAAAACTACTGTGACAAGATTTTATCAGCACACTATCATAAAATTCTTATTTTGTGATCTGATATAATAATACAAAGATATACAACGTACTTTTTAGAACCCAATATAAAAGTAAAGCTTTGTCACAAATAAAGGATTAAGTTTTGATTGAGAATTTCAACAAATATTTTAATATGGAATGATCCAATGGTTAATTACTAGAGGTCTGCTAAAAAAATAATTCTCTCTTTTTTATTATAAAAATTTGAGTTAAAATACTGTTTGATAAGACATCATAAAAGTTATCTGAAATCCTTGGTTCCAAGTTTTTTTCAGATTTGTGAATTTTTTATTTTTTAATAATAGATCTTTTAATTTTTATTGTGAATACAAACAACTAATTTAAAAAGAGGAAAATAGGGAGTTGCTACAATTGGATTTTTTTTTCTTTTTTATAATAACTAATTTATTTATTATAAAAAAATAAATATTGTTTTGAAATTTTGTTTATATAAATAAGTTTCTCAATAATGGGCATCGGAATTAATGATATTGTATCTAAGTGGTTGTCTGTGGAGGGCAATCATTTTATACATTACCTGGTATATTGTAACAGGAAGGATAATGCATTATAACCAATAGCAAGTAATAAAGCTGGTCTTAAATCAGGATGTACATTAAAATTGCAATTTTATTTTTATAACAATGATCTTTGAAATAGACAAAAGAAAACAACACTTTTTATTTTCTAATAATCATTTGAAAATGTGAGTTTAATTATTTTAATCGTTTTTTAGTTAGAAAAATAGACTCCAATGAGCTCCTCATACATTTAACAAGTTTTAAAATATTTCATCAGACTGATATGTCTGTAGCTATTATTCTGCCTAATTTGGGTATGCATGAAACATATATTGAATTAACTAAATATTTGAAAACCAGGCACTCTTCACAAACCTGGAGCTTAATTGTAAGTATAGGGGATCTGAACTCAGATTTTCAAACACTCTTCAACTATTCACACTATCTCATACAGCTGATACACATGACCACACACATGTAGAAAAGACAAACAATCACCACTATACATACATACTTTGTGCTAAACCAGCACTCATCAGTTGGTCCAGATTATCATCTCCCACACACCTATATAATCAGTGCTCAGTTTATATTAAGATAGCAAATCTTCATACTTTAATGGATAGGCTTCAATCTACTCAAACTTTTCAACCATCCATATCATTGAAAATCTGATGATGAAAATCCAAATCCCGTGCTAATGCCAATATTATTGCCATGACCATGTTGACTTCAAGTCACTCTGACCCCACTTGTATTGGATCTTATCCATTTAAATACATAGAAGAAAAATGGGAAGGGTATAAGCTTGATGTGTAAATATTTAAAAACCAGGTACTCTTCACAAACCTGAAGCTTAATTGGATGGCTGAAAAGTTGGAGTAGATTGAAGCCTATCCATTAAAATATGATTTGCTATCTTAATATAAACTGAAAGCTGATTATATATATGTGTGTGGGAGATGATAATCTGGACCAATTGATGAGTGCTGTTTTGGCACAATATATATATATATTGGTGATTGTTTATCTTTTCTACATGTGTGTGGTCATGTGTATCAGTTGTATGAGATAGTATAGATAGTTGAAGGGTGTTTGAAAATCTGAGTTCAGATCCCCTATACTTACTTTTGAATTAACATTAAAAAAATATTTTTTTTCATTTAATACAACTTATTGTTGTATCTCATTTTTTAAAGCTATTGCATACATTTTGATGAGTCCTTACATCATCAATATACAAAATGCTTATTTAACACAATGTGATAGAGAAGTATAAGCAAAATAATGTAATTCTTTGAGCTCACAATAAAATTTCTTGATAAAAAAAAAATCTAAATATTTCTGGATTGAAAAAATGTACATGTATCAATTATGTTTTCAGCCTGCGCCAGACTATTTTGCATCCTAGTCAAGTCCTAGAACTTGCATCCTACGCCCCACGCATAATTGTGTTTTTTAAAGTTCAAATATTTTGTAGAAAAATAAAAAAGCACAAAACTGATTCTTTTTTGCAAAAACATTTACTTTTAATCAAACAGCGGCCTTTAAATACCTATACTGTACCCCTCTCATTCAGTTTTCTTAGGCAGTTACCTAGTTAGCCTAATGATAACGCCGCCTCTAAATGCTCAAATGTTTCTGGCAACTAATATTACGTTTATTACCAGTAATGCATTACTGTATTATGATTGTGAGTTACAAAAATATCACGAGATGGCAATAGCGTAGTAAATTTACAAAATGGTTGAACTAATCATTATTTATTAGCGTTTATATAAATAATGTAAAAATATGTTGTGGAAACAATTTTTTATTTTCTTTTTATCTATATCATGTAGTATTGTTTTTAGTTTTCGTGTTAATTATGATGTCAACAGTATTGAACCTCAGCAAGTTCATCTGGCTTATGGAGGTAATATTTATTCCGTAGTTATTTTTGTTTTTATTTAATTGAATGCATATCAAGTTCTCTTGTCTGAAGTTCCGTTTATTATCACGAGCAAGTAATAATATTTTTTGATTAATAATAGTTTTGAACTTTTTTTGCTATATTAATTAACGCAGTTTATTCTATCGTAATTTTAGAGCTACGTCCTAAATCTTAATGAATCATTGCCCATGCTAGTACTGTCACTGGTCAGGCCAGCAACACTTGAAGAAGAGGGGAGAAAAATACCTCTCGAAACGTTGTGCATATACTAACTTGTTTACTGTGATATTACTAACAGTTAGTGCATATACTAACCTGTTTGCTGTGATATTACTAACAGTTGTTTGCTGTGATATTACGAACAGTTGAATGCATTTGGAATATTTAAATAAAAATTAAACTTTTCTAAAGACATTCAACACACACATTAGATGATGAAAATAGTCCAATATAAAAATACACATTTCTATGATTTGCTAACAGAATTTCTATATAAAAATTTCTATTATCGTGCTCGTTTTTAGTAACGTTTTCTGTGCATTTTGTATATATTAATTTTTACACGGGCTAACTTATTATATAATCCTCTAAGTTTATCATAAAGATCTTATCAATTATACCGTTATAGTTATTTTTAAATATTATAAAATGATTACATAAGTTATAGAAGGAAATTCGCAGACTGTTTGAGATATAATAATAAAAGAAAACGAATTTAAATTTATAAAATTTACCCAATCTATTATGTAAATAAATATTAAATCATAGCAGTTTACGACATATCTGCTATCTCCAATAGCTTAATATTTAAATAATAACAGTTTTATTATAGACTTTCTAAAAAAAAGTATTTTGTGGTGAAACTTGACCATTGTTTTGTGATAGAGGAAATCTAGTATATGCTATAAAAATTACCCCCAAAATATTTAAAAGATGGGCAGTATTATATGGAGAGCTGCAATTTGGAAAGTGCTGAAATTTTTTTGTTTTCTGCAAGATAGTATCACCACACATCAAAGAGCCGACTTTAAGACCAAATATCTGATGTATGTGGTCTTACTTGTATTTCACGAATTGATTTGTATAGCCATCACAAAAATTCTTCTTTAACTTTTCTTTTTTGCTTCCAAAGTGAGAATGACCATACTTGTTATAACTAACTTAATATTTCCTTATATAATTAGTAATAGTATAGCGCATTTTTAAAAGTTGACCTGAATTTTGTTTTATATTATATGTATGAAAACTATAATGAATTTTTTGCTCACATTTAATGTTCTATTTATTTTCATTACCAAATAAATTGTAAATGATTTTCTCCCAAGTACAGCAAATAGATAAATTTTGCTTATCCACTGATAAAAATAAGTTTAGATTAAATAAATTCTCATCAATATATATAATGGAGAAACACTGCAACTCCATCCCATTTCATTAGATCATTAGACATTTGTCTATCATATTTTATTACTGCAGATCTATGTATGTAAAGCTAAGGATTTAATGGTAATGTATCTGCCTGCCATGTTTACAATTTGAGGCATGAATTCTGAGTGAATGAAACTTGTACATTTTTAAAATTCCAATCAGTCATGGATTTTTTTTTTTGCAGCTAGTCAGTTCATAGCCAACCTTGATAGCTTTTTGTTAATAGGTACTTGTCTATTTTTAACTTGAGAGTAAATCCATGATGGAAAAACAAGGGCAGTCCTTTACTTTTTTAGCACTTGACATGCCTGGTGAGAAATATCTTTTTCATTGTTCTTTTATGAGGTACTGTTAGAAAAGGTTTTACCCTGAAACAATCTATTTAAGTGCTGCTTTATCTACAAATATGTATATAATTCAATATAAATAGTACATACAACATGTATAAGTATATAAAAAATGTAAATTGGTGTCTGCAAGAAAGAGTAGAATAAGCTAGTATTTCAGTTTTTTATTAATGTCTCTGAAATTAATATACTTAAGTATCATGTGTGGGTGAAGAGAGAGAGAGAGAGAGAGAAAGAGATTCTTAAAAAAATTTAATATATATCAAGAGAGTACACTCAAAATAGTTATTTTAGGAAATTTAAAAATAAAAATAAAGCCAGCTATTAATAAATAAACAATATAATGATTAATTTTGTTTTACAATAGTTAATTCATAATACTTTTTTGTTGTTATATCTTGATGTAAATAACATTTTCTTTATTCTAATCAGTGAAAGAAAATTTGGTTGTGAAAAGATTAAAAATATACATATAAGTGTGAGAATAAATATAAAACATCAAATAAATACAATTATTTGTTTTATAATAATTATTATAAAAGTAAATAAAATATAACTAAATTAAAACCTCTAAATCATCACATGATTACCATTTCCTATACTTACACAAGCTGTTTAAACAGTGTTAATCAGGTTGTTGCATAAAATCTATCTAATACCTACTCATCCAATATCCCCAGACTAGTTTCTAGCTTGTAGCTTTCATCAATGAGGAGCCTTAGATCTGAGAGCACTGCACCTAGATCTTAGGATCTAATGCAACCTCCCAGAATCCACTTTTTACTTATTTAGTTAACTATAAAGCTATAAGTTCAAAATGAAAACAATAATGTTTTCAATCCAAGCTCATTTTCTTGTATAATAATATAGATCTGAACCCAGTTCAGTATCTATACACATTTTTTTAAAAACAACAGTTAACCATTATCCTATGGGCAGGATCAGTATAAATCCTATAAATCATCACTGCTGGAGGGTTGCATTAGATGCAATGTTCTCTGATCCAAGGCTCCTCATTCATGGAAGCTACAACCTAGAAACTTATCTCAGAATATTGAATGAATTGATAATAGATAGACATTTTATGCACAATCTTCTTACATTCATTGATTATTAAAGTTTACACTGAATAGCACTACTATATGGAGTTTGTTAACATATGGAAAGTGACTCGAAACACCATTTTAAATTTAAGAGAAAAAAAATTTTTTTTGGGTGTGTGTTTACTGCAAGGAGGCTTTAAAACTTAGTCATACATAAAGTTAATTGGTTTTAAGTAGGTTGTTATTAAAGAATTTTTCAATTTAAGAAAGAGATGATTTATTTAAGAAAGAGGGCAATGTTTGAGGTGTAAGGTTAGCAGTGCATGTATTTATTGATCAACATTTTTTTTTAAAAAAAGGTTTTTTCTTTTGTATAAAGAGGTTTGAAGAATAGTAGAAAAATCATAAATTTAAATATAGAATAGGGGAATTGAAAAACAAGGAAATATGGATTGCATTTGTATCCATAATATATATACAATGGTCAGAAAAAAATTAGGCGTGCTTTGGTAGAGTGTATCGTATGTGATAAAGTTTTCCATTTGAAATGCTTAATAAGACTAGGAAGGATGTAAAAGGTGAATGGTTGTGTAGATCATGTATAATTGTGATAAAAGAGGTGAAAAAATGGTTTCTAAATTTCGATAGTTTAAAAAAAATATCAGAAGAAATAGAGAAAAATGTAGTTAAGGAAGATGGAATAATGTATGTGAATGACAAAATAAATAGTGCAATGGAGATAGTTAGACAAAGAATAATTAAGATAGAGAAAGAGGTAAAGGATGTAAAAGTAAAATTAAAAGTGTTAGACATGAAGTGCAAGCAGATCACGGAATTAATGAATAGAAACAATAAGGAAGAAATAGATAAAGAAGTCCAGAAGATGGAAGAGAATGGTACGGATGAAGTAGGGAAAATAAACTATGAGACCATCTTGATAAGAAACTCGCTAATTAGAGGATGTGGAGATGTAATTGCAAGAGAAAATAGAAATAAGTATGAAAGAGTACGTTTACCTGGAGTTAGAATTAGTGATGTTACAGATAAGATAAAGAAACACGGAAGTAGAGATGTTTATGTGATGGTAGTGACAGTTAATTTGTCAGTGCCATCAGAGAGAGTAATGGATGAGTACCATTGATTAGTAATTTGAATGAGGTAAAAGGAAGAGTACAAGTAGTTGAATTACTACCAAGATTCGAATATGTTAGATAGGGCATGTTTTATAAATGAGAGATCGAAAAAATTATGTGAGAGAAATAATGTTATGTTTGTGGATGTGTGGGATTTTTTTTATTAGTAAGAAGGAGTTATTATAGTAAAGATGGATTGCACTTAGCAAAATAAGGAAATGAAATATTAAAGGTTTGATTTATGAAAAATATTATAGTTCAGGAAACTTATAAAGGGGAGATAGGGTTTTAAATTACAGTACTATCAAAAAGAAGGTTAAGAATGGATGGGCTATAAGAAGTAAACAAAGGATAGCTGATTTTAGAATAAATGTAGATGTGGAGAGGGAATAGATTTATAAAACTAATGATAAATAATCTAATTACAAATGTAATAGAAAAGAAAGAATTAAAAGAATATATAAAAGGGTAGTAAGATAGAAAGAAATTTGTTAAAATTGGATATTTTAATATGCAAGATAGTAGAAGACCAGAAAAGTGACTGGAATTAAGCAAAGCAGTTAAAAACTAAGGGCTTGGGGTATTAGCAATAGTGGAAACACATCTAAGAGAAAAAGAAGAATCTACACTGGAAGACTTGATATAAATAGAAAAGAAGAAGAAAAAAGGGATGGTGGTATAGGAGTTATGTCAAAAAAATATTTAAATGCTGTAAAAGTGTCAAGAACATTTGTGGTTTGAGATAAGGTTAGGAAGACGAGTGGGTGGTGGCCATAGTGTTTATGGCCACTGGGGATAGTCACACTATAATAGAGTGAAACAGTAGCATATATGAATACTTAGATAAGGATAAACAAAGTTTCAAAAAAGAGGGAAGAAAATTAGGGGAAATGAATGGGCATATTGAAGAAATTGTTTTGATGTGGATAACAAGAATGGACAGGCTTTCAAAAAAAATTTGTCAGAGAGTGAATTTGAACATTAGAAATTTTTCAAATATTTATGAAGGGCAATACACATGCTCTAGAAGTAATATATTTCACACAATAGATTATGTATTAGTAGAGAAAGAGGGAATGAATAAAGTATGGAAAATTAAAGTGTTTGATAATGAAGAGAGAGTATGTAATAGCGATCATAATTTCTTTATAATAGAAATGGTTAATAATTGATATTAACGGCATCTGTTCATATGTACATATATACTGTGATGCACATAGCCATGATAGTGCTCTTATTTAGTTATTTTCAGTGGCTTTAAATCCAGCACAGATAGGACTAGTAATCAAAAGTTTAAGTGAAACTGTAGGGGATCAAAATCTACCGTTTTAGCATCTATAATGTTTTGTAAAAATATTTACATTAACATCCAAGTATAAGTTTTGTACTCCAGAAAAAGTAAAGAATATATTAGAGAAATGTATTTATTCTTCGTTAGATCACTGACTGATAAGTATTAAATTTAATTAATGATTAAATTTACGTATTTGCAATAAGAACATTGTGTTTAATAAATGCCAAGAAATATTTGCTAATTACAAATATCTTTTGATACAATACGAATTAATTGTATGCATAATTAAAATGCAATGGGGAATTGAAGACTGATAACATCAAGGATGAATGTTTGATTGCCGGAGGCCAACTGAGAGGACTATAAATAGTTTGAGTAACAAAATGCGTTATTCTACTTCCAGTGAGTTACCAAGTGGACAGTTGCAGAGAGATGGGAAGTGTATGTAGCTGAAAGAAACTTAAGTTACCAAATGGATGGTTGTATAAAGATGGAAGTGCATATCTAGTGCAAAAATGTGTTCACGAGCAGCAGCCAAACAGGGCCCAAGAGTTTTGGGAAAACTGAGGCCAGAGGAAACCATTGAGTAAGCAGTCAGTCATAAAGTGCATCAGGGGAAGTGAACCAAAGTGAACTATATATATATATATATTATGTTGTGCATGTAGCAATAACTTTTCACTATTATTATTATTATTATTTTCTTTGTTGGTATTTGGAGTGTTATCATCAATATTGTCAACCAAGATTGATTCATTGCAGGATGAAGGTATTTCCAAGTTTAATCCAGTTTCTTCTATCTCTAGCTTCTCTTCTCCACATTACATCAGCACAGTTCCTTATTTTATCCATCCATCCATCTCACAGTGATTTTTTTCAGATCTTTTAAAATCTCTTGGAATTCAGTTTAAAATTTCAACTGTCCATCTATTATCATCTCTTCTAGCTATATGCTCTGCCCAATTCTACTCCATTCTCTTAATTTTTTCAATAGTGATGTCATTAGTATGTGTTTGTTTGCTCACCCATCTATTTCATTTTCAATCCATTTGTTTTATTCCTAACATACATCTCTTTATACTTCATTGAATGGTCTGAAGTTTTATATTACTCTTCTGGTAAATGTCCCAGTTTCAGATCCATAAGTAAGAACTGGTAAGACACATTTATTAAAAATTTCCTTTTCAAACACATAAGTATATTTTCTTATAATATTAAGTTATTTCTACCAAAAGCATTTCATCTAAGTTTAATTCTATGATTAATTTAATCCATTGTTTCCATTTGCATTAATAATCTGACCAAGATATTTGTAGTTGTTAACTTCTTCCAATTCATCACTACTACTATTTCATTTCTTCTTTTGAGAAAATCCATTGTACATTACTTTAATATTTTAGCATTTATCTTTAGTTCTCATCTAATTCCCGAAGCTCTAAAGTATTATTTATAAAAACAATTACATCATTTACAAAATTTAGATGACTTAAATGGTCTCCATTTACTTTTACTCCCTTAGTTACCCATTTTAATCCACAAAATACTTCTTGCCAAAGTTCTATAAAAAAATTTTGAGATATGGAATCACTCTGTTGTACATTCTACTCAATGTTAATCTTCCTAGTATCATTATGTAATTTAATTATTGCCATTGCATTTTGTTAAATATTCTTCAAAATACAACAATATTGTAGGTTTATATCTTGATGATCCAATACTTGAATTGCTAAAAAAGTGCTTATAGAATCAAAAGTCTTTTCATAATCTACAAATATAAAGTATAATGGTAATTCCTATTCATTAATCCTTTCTATAACCTCTTTCAATACTTGGATGAGATCCATTTTGTTAAAACCATTTTTAAATCCAGCTTGTTCTTTTGATTGATTAGAATACAAAATTTGTTGAAGTCAAGTTGCAATTTTCTTAATAAAATTTTTATATAGAACTGGATAAAAGACTGATTGGTCTGTGATTTCTAATATATTTTTTATCACTTTTTTAAAATATTAATATTAGTACTGCATTTTTCCAATCATCTGGTATATCTTTATCATCTAAACATGTGGTATATAAATTTGCTAACAATTTTTCTATTTTTTTCTGTTTTTTTTTTTTTAAGATATCAATTATAATTCTATTATTACCTAGAGTTTTCCCCTTCTTTATAGATTTAATTGCATGTCTCACTTGTTCATTTAAAATCCTGGGCAAATCAGAAGGTCTAATAATTATAATGATACTTTTTTTTTCTTTGCTTCTTCCACACATTTCATGATGTTATCTCTCTTTTTAGAAATTTCTTTTTATTGCCAAAATAAGTTTTCTACCAATATTAAAATGTTGTTTTACACTTTTGATATTTTTATTTTCTTCTAAAACTTTCCTTGCTAATTGCCATTTATATTTTCTTACATTGTTACCAACTCTTTTTCATATTTTACAAAATTTTAGATCTTCAATGCTTTTTAATGGATCATTTTTATATATTTTCAGATTCCGTTTTTCCTTCATAAATTTGTCTTGTCTCAGTAAAAATTTTATTGGTTTATTGCTACTTGCTACTTTTTTGTACCACCTATCTTTGTTGCAGTTTTTAATAATCTATCAGTTATCTTCCTATTAATTTCATTCATATCAGAACCATCTTCAAAATCTGTTAATATTTTAAAATGATTTAGAAGTTCTAATTTAAATTCATTAAAATGTTTCTGAAGGTTAGAATATCAATTTTGAATACTGTTTTTCTTAATTATGTTTGTCACTCTAGTTTTGCATTAGTATATATATATATATATATTCAGATAGATAATGATCTATCTCAATCTTTAATTTATTTTAAAAATATATAATAGTTGGCAAATTATAAAACAAATTCAAGTTTCATAACTTGTTTTTTTTTTTAATATATGTTTTCAGACACATCGATAAAAATCTGTGTTAAAATAAAATTAAGTCACTTTTACTTTAGTTTTAAAAAGATAAAAAAAAAAGATTTATTTTAATTAAACTTATTGCAAATAAATCTATTTTAAAATTTATATTAAAGGAATAAAGCTCAATTAAATACTAATTTATAAAACTTTTGCTAAATTGTTTTCTTGGAAAATCAATTTCTCTTTAAGCTTTGTTTCAGGTTTTGAAAATGTTAATTAAATATTCTTAGAGATTAAGATATGTAAATGCCATTATCAAACATATGGGATTGTTTAATTAAAGATTTGTATAAATGTGAGATGGTTTTAACATATTCAGTGTATTTGGTGCCATATTGAATTGTTAAAAAATTGATTTGAGACCAATTTTCACAATAATTTTAGTTTTAACAATATTAGAGCAAAAAACTTTACATTTATAGAAACTAGAAAAAGTAAGGAAAAAAATTAGGCTAAGACAAGTAGTGATTTTCATTAAAAAGTAAGCAAAAAAAAAAGAAAGTTCAATATTCGAAAAAATTATTATTTTATTGTTTGTTCATAATTTCTAATTTATCATTAACTAAGTTTAAAATTACATCTTCATTGATAATTTCTTTGTATTCCTCACAAAATTCTCATTCAAACCATATATAATATTTCTTACCTGAGCCAATCCATAGCTTCAGAACTTACAAAAGTAATAACATAAGAATTCTTCATAATGTACTCCAAAAGTTAAAAAATCTCAAAGCATCTATAAGAAAAAGATTCATCCTAATAAAATATATAAAACAAATCATTTGCAGAAGATGGATATGCATTTGTAATCATAGTAATTGGCTTCTTGTCTATCCAAAACTAGAAATTGAAGACTACTGTCTGTATCAATAATAAAACGAGCCTTCTCTCTTCATTTTATATTTTTTGTGCATAACAGTAGTGCTATCTTGTTATATTTATTGCCACACAGAGATATAATTTATTTGTATATAGCGCATTTGCTAGATATAGATTCAAAAATAATGTGATGCAAGACTCTGCAGCATGAGTATCAAAGGCTCAAGCATAGGCAAAAATCAGGATTTGATTATTTGCCTGCATATAATTCCATGTGTTATATATAATCATTGTGGCTATCACCATGCACCACTTGAAACCTCTCTTTATTGGTTTTAAGAGTTTATATTTTTACATGGTACAATGCCCAGTAAATTTTGTAATTGCTGCATCAACTGCAATCTTTCTATGTACCTGATAATCAATCTTAAGATTTGCATTGCACTGCTCTATAATAGCCTAATTTTATATATGAAAATCATTAGACATGCAAGTATAAACACAAACACTCTAATACAAATATAGACACAGTAATAAATTATTAAACCTTTTGAGAATCATTATGTCTATAAAATAAGATTGCCTCAAACTTGGATCAGAGCCCCAAAATTACGTTGTACATAAATCACTACTGTTGTTATATTTAATACAAGTGTAATTTATATACTACACAGACACACTAGTACAAACACATTCATAAATTATACACTTATCAAATAATAAAAAAAATTAAAATAATAATATTCAAATAATAAAAAAATCTAAAATTGAATATTTACATATAATATACAATGTTATATTTATTTTTGGGATGAAGGTCTTGAAATTACAAAATCACTGAAGCATGTTGAATTCATTTGATTAATCATTTTAGCCAATGAAAAATTTAGTCCATTGTTTTCTCCATAGAATCTAATAAATTGAGAAGAAAAAATTTAAATGAACTTATTAATAAAAAATCAAAATTTTGTCAGATTTTGACATGCCATTTTAAAAAGGAACTCAAGCAGCACAGAATGATGGTATTGGTTTTCCCATAATTTTAAAAAGAAAAATTTTATTTTAAACAAATCAGCAGTAGCAACGCTAACTTTTATGAAACAGTTAATTAAAGAATTTTGTAAATGAGTAATTACTGGCTTGTTTAATTAAAGAATTTTGTAAACATGTGAGCTTGTTAAAGGAAAAAAATGTGGTTTGCAAAGCTGGGAGATATAAAAAGGCCAGCTCAGAAAATAATTTTATAATTCCTTTGGTCTTTGCTTTTGCCTGCTTAACGTGATTTTACTGAATCTCTATCAGTAGCTGAATTAATAAATGTGTTGCTGTTCTCTAGCACGTAGCTCATAACCATTAGGATGTCTGACTCTGCTTGCTGTTTGATCTAACACTGTGCCATTTATATTCATGTGTGCAATTAAACAAACACTCTTCTCAACAGTAAAGGAAAAATTCATACCAACTTTCGAATCCTGAAAATATATCCAATTGTGACCAAAATTGGAAACCTATAAATGGAATGATTTTGCTAATTAATTACTAAAGAGCACTATCTAATTCCACTTTTGGAGAAAAATAATATCTACTCAGCTATATTTTTTGAGTCAAAGATAACCTTTTATTTATTTTATAAACTTGTTGATAAACATTTAAACTGTTGTTACCAATAAGCCTGTTATATATATAATTTAATTAGGATGATTTGATGTATTTATGTAATTATCTGTTATGTTAACTTTTAATATTTATGTTTTATTACACCTGATCTAACTCTGTGTATTTGATTTATAGCATCATATGCTTTGAACATTTAAAATATTTCTATTTTAAAGGTATAAGATACAATTTCTTTTAAAAATTTAGTTGGGTAGAATAGTTTATATTTTAAATGTTTAAGGGATAAAAGAAGTGTTTTGTTTCTTAAATTGTTTTTTTTTAAAGAGTTTTTAAAAAAATTTCACAATTGTTAATAATCAAAATCCTTAATTTTAGATCAATCTTTCTCCTAAAGAAAAAAGTTTTAAAGAAAGAAATTTAAGATTTGTTTTTTTTTTTTTTGAGTAATTTAAAGTTAACATAATTAAAATTTAATATCTCTCTGAAGACATTCAAAAACTATTAATAATCTATAAAGCACATACGATATGCAAGTTGCAGAAGCTATACGCCTGAAAAATATTAATCATTCAATTAAAGTGCACATACGATATGCAAGTTGCAAAAGCTATACGCCTGAAAAATATTAATCATTCAGTTGAGGCTTTAACTGAATGATTAATATTTTTCAGGTGTATAGCTTCTGCAACTTGCATATCATATGTGTTTCATAGATTATTACATTTATTGTAGAAGTAAAATAGAATATTGTTATAAAAACTATTAATGTATGTGTGTGTAACTATGTGTGCATAGCTATATAAATTGTTTAATTAGTTGATTTTATTGTACAGTTAGCCTTGTTTACTTTGGTTGCTTCATACACACATCTAAAATTAAAGATTGGTATCTATGTATGTGCATTATTATATAGGGAACCTTAGGTATTTTATCCTCCACACTTGAATTTTGTGTATGTTTACTTGCCTCCCTTGGATATATTTTATTTCTGTTTGAGGTACTAACAGATGATTTTGATTTGCTTTGGGTAAATACATTTCTTCCTGTGAATTATATTTTTACTTTTTACACCAGTTGATTAAGAGCCCTATTTATTGTTGTTCTATTTTAAAGTGGTGTGAGATCAGATACACAGTGCATAGGTCTAATTTTGTAATGGTCTTCATGGTGTGAACATTTACAATGAATTTAAGCCATTTTGTTATAGATTGTTGTTTTATGAGAAAGTAAAATATGTATATGCACACATCTTATTTTAGAACACATATCTAATAGAATCATATAAATAATAGAATACTTAGTAGTCTTCAGTAATGGTACATCTGTGTAGGCATTTATTTTCGGTATTCTCACCAGTAAATTCTCATATTCTAGCATATAGGTCTAGTGGCACTCTCTGATGTTGGATATTAATATGCCTACTGCCCATTACAATATATATAATTAATTTAATTTTTCAAAATTTAAATCCATTATAAACTCGTACAGTGACTTGTATAACACATAAAATAAACATTTTTCATGTAAATCTATATTATAAGCATTTTTATATATATATAAACGTTGTCTGCTGTCTTGAACTAAATGGTGAACATAAACCATCATTGCTAGAGAATTGTATATATTGAATAAATTTAATTGTTTATTGCAGAGCAGGGGTCAGCAACTTAGGGCATGCATGCCAAGCTTGGCATGCAAAACAATCATCAATGGCACTGATTGAATTCAAATAATAAAAAAATATATTTTAATTACAGTGCACAAATTTTTTATATGCGACTCATGTAAATGAAAACCATGATTCATTTTAATTTACTAATTATTTTACACAATAAACGTTCACTCAATCTTTGCTATTTTTAATAAATATAAGAGTTAAATGGAATGGAAATTTTTTTTTTTTCCAGGGAGGATTAATTTTGCCTGGATTTTTTTTGGATGGTCAATGGACCTTTGATACCTTTGTATGCTACTGTGTGTTTAGAGCAAATTTATATTCGGGCAGAATATTATATTGATTAATTCATTTGAAAAACTTCTATTCGTAATTATATAATAATATATTTTTAAGTTTTGGCATGTTTCTTGAACAAAAGGTATAGTTAGTGATAATCAGGTTAATGCAAGAATGAAATTGGAAAGTACATGATACTTGATAATATTGTTCGGATCTCAAAGAAGTTAAAAATCATTGTTTTTTTTTACTTCTTTTAAATGTCTATTAAATAATTAAAGCAAATTTATCATAGAGAAAAATTCCAAATGTCCATAGTTTTAAAAAAAAGAATATGTGAAAAACTTCCAATTTCAAGTTAAATTTTTATATTACAAAAATGAATTTCTTTGAAACATTTTTTGCTAGAAAAATACTTGTTTTATTTTGTTAGTTAGTGTTCATTAATCATCTTTTTAAATTAATCCATTGAAAGTTAAAGGCATTTTGCCTATTCTGAATTTCTATACATTAATCAGCAATTTTGTAAACAATATACATTTTTTAAGCACCAACAAGATAAAATTTCCTCATGCCAAAGGAAATTTTAAGCATGTCTTTCAAATGTAATATAATTTAACAAAACATATTTTTCTCATATCATCCTATGTATTTTAAAATATTTTATGACCCATAATATAAGATCCAGTTATAATGGACTATAATATATAATTGTGAAGTCTATTATAACCAGAACAATTTTTATACTATATATAATAAGATTGGTACAATTATGTCAGCACACGGAATAACATTGTAACATAGATTTGGTGTGACACTACTAAAAGGTTGCAGACCCCTTTTGTAGAGTAGAAAGATATTGTGCATATTCATTTGCAAAGCAAATTGTTTTAGTAAACTGCTGATGTATAGTTTCTTCTTTCATACTCTTGCAAATATTCTTTTAAGTAATATTGCAAATTTTAATCATAGTGTAGAACCTTATAATCTGACCCCTATAGTATGTGAAATAAAATCAACATGCTAATCTAAACATGAGAACCCTGCTAATTTGTAAAATTATGGCTAGTTACCTTCACAGTACCTATTTAATATTATTTATTTTATTATTTATGAGTACTAACATGAAATTAAAAGTTCCTACTGAAAATAGTGTACTTTGAAATTTGTCTTTATAATATCTTTTATGATCTGAATAACCACTTGTCATTCAGTATATGTGAATTCTACAGCAACTATTATTTTGTGGATTGCAGTTTAGCCTAAAGCTGCAGATAATTAAGAGTTTTCTGATTAATTTGATTCTGTAAGATTGATCATAATTTTACATATTAATAGTTTTCTTATAATGTAGATTGACTGTACTCTTTTCATTTTATATGTTTAGTGATCACAGAATGTGAAATTATATGTATATAATAAAATCACTTATAAATTATTATAGTAAGGACTTGACATTGATATGAGACTTAGACTATCATAATGCTATCAATAAAAGTCATAATGAAAAAATATTTTAGATGTTTTATAATAGCCTCCTTTTGAATTGTAAACTATGACAATATACAAAACTCTCAGTATTACCATCAGGGAAATGTTCTTAAATATTACTAACTACAAATCTGAATTAGATAGAATTCTATTTTATATCAAGTAGATTTTGTTTACTATTAGATGTGATGTTTTCTTTATTCAGTAAACACAGATATATATATATATTAGAACATTATGGTACATGGGTTTAAACCCTTAAATTTCCATTTCATCCTTGCATATGTATTAAATGGATTATGTCCTGTACATGTGGGGTTCAGATTGACCTTATGTCAACATGGGTGTGACAAGAATCTCGGCCTCAGGGTGGCCTTTGAGCATTCCATCATCAGATTTTCAATTGGATGGACGGTTGAAGGGTTGGAGTGTGGAGTAGATTGAAGCCTGTCCATTAAAGTATGAGGAATGTCTATCTTAATATATAGCTGAGCACTTATAGTATATATGTGTAAAGATGATAATCTGGACCAACTGATGATTGCTGGTTTAGCATGAAATACGTATATTGGTGATTATTTATCTTTTCAACATATATGTGTTTAAGTGTATCAGTGTATATTAGATAGAGTGGAGAGTGCTGGGTCATGGAAAGTCTGAGCTCATATACCCTATATTACATATATATAGACAGGTATATAATAAGTCTGTGTTTCAGTTATTACATTTCATTTAAAATAAAGGGACATTTCTTTTAAAAAGAAGGGAAGGGGAGAAAAGAGAAGAGAAAGAAAATTTCAAATTATATATTTTTAAAAATTATATTTAATTAATTGTTTAAAACAGATTTAATATGTGCAAAACCATGTGTGGCTCTGTATTAATATAATCCAAGTAAAATTATTCAAGTTTATTAAATTTGGTGATTTAAAAAAGTAAACTTATAACATTTTTTTTCTAAAAGTTAAAATATTTGCATTTAAGAATTTTTTTTTTTTTTGTTAAATTTATCTCATTTGTTAGCAGATAACCAGATTTTTAAGAAGATTAATCTATCAATCTATTTCTATTGTACATTGTTAATTTGTTTGCATGTGTCTGTTCATGTAATTCCAAAATTGGTTGGCTTTAAAATGAATGTCTTTTCATTATTCTCTCTTTCTCTCTGCAGCTGACCTAGAATGAAGGACCCAAATTTATAAGAAGAAAAATATAATTTGTTATTGTGAGTTGCAGTTTAAATTATTTGAAATAATTGCACAAAAAGTAGTTAATATTCCAATAGACATATGGAAAATAATAACCTCTATAAAGGAATGACCAATATGAATGAATAAATTCCACCTTCATAAGTGTTGATTGTATTTATCACTACAGATGGTTGGTCTACATCTCAGAATGTCTTAGCATTCTAAATGTTTTATTTGAATAGTTTTCTGGAGAGGACAGGGAGAGAGAAGGATGGAATACCTGCAAAAAATGAACTCATGCATTCCAAGGGATCAGATCTGTAAACAAATTCATTATTATTATTTCACACATGTGTTTGTTAATTAACTTTGAAAAATAAATCTATAAACCAAGAAAATGGACAGCCCTTTTAATAGAATCAATCAAACAGAAGCATCTATCATGACATTTAAGAAAAATGACCTTGAAATAAATGTGCACACATAACAAGTCCAAAGAAAAACCAAGATAGTACATACTTGGAACTACGAACTTAAATGAGCTCTACAATATTTTGTTTATTGGTAATTTTTTAAAATTCTTTGTGCCCTAGAATGCATTAATTGTCAGTGTATTGTTTTTTTTTTTTAAAGTTACTCCTTTTGTGATAATTGATGTTGGTTTGTATGTAAAAAGAAAATATTTATTTCTAGGAGTTAGGGGGTGATATTTGAAAATGCTTTTGTAATTAAATTTTTTTCTTTTATTATTATTATTAAATTGTTAATTTTTATAAAAACATCTATCTTACTTATTTTTGGAAGCATTCCAAAGTAGTTATGTGTGATTTATGCAATTAATTATCAGAAAGAGAGTTTAAAAGCTAGTGATTATGGACAATATTGATCTATGGGAAAATAATAGTAATAATAATGAGGATGGTTTATTATGTGGTATGAAATGCTATGGCATTTAAAATGGCTGGCACTTATTAATTATAAATATTTCATCACATAACTGATTGGCCAACCACCAAGAATGATAGTAAAATATAGTTAAGCTCTCAATAAAATTACCATATATATGATAGTAAAAGAAATAATTCATCTGGTACATTTGATCACACAACTGGGGTAGTGTACATGTAGAGTGATAATACATTTCTACAGTGATTAAAGCATTGAATCATCAAGATATAGACCCAGGATATTGTCATATTTTGAAGAATATTTATAAAAATGCAATGGCAATGATTAGATTATATGATGATACTAAGAAGATTAACATTGAGAAGAGAATGCATTAGAGTGATTCCATATCTTCAAAACTTTTTTTTGCAGTTTTATATGAAGTATTTTGTGGATTAAAATGGGAAGCTAAAAAAGTTAAAGTAATTCATTTAGATTTTGTAAATGATGTAGTTGATTTTTCAAATACTGCTTTAGAGTTTCAGGAAATGTTGCAAGAATTATCAGATGAAAGTAAAAAAGGACTAAAGATAAATAATAAAATGACCAAAGTAATTGTTCATTGGATTTTGTCAGGAGAAGAAAATAAAGATTGATAATTTATGAATTAGAAGTTAACTATAAATATCTTGGTCAGATTATTAATATTGATACTGATGGAAACACAGATGGATGAAATTAATCATAGAATTAAACTTGGATGGGGTGCTTTTCATAGAAATAACCTGATATTAAAATGAAATATGCTTAGGTGTTTAAAAAAGATTTTTGATAGATATGTTTTACTAGTTCTTAGTAATGGATCTCAGACTTAGAGACTTAACAGAAAAGCATTTCAAAAACTTTAGACCATATGGGAGATGTACATGATGAATAAGAAGAAGGGATTGAAAATGAAATACATGGGTGAAAGTTCAAATAGATATCACTGATATTGAAAAATTAAGAATCTCAACTGATGCTGGGTTGGATATATTGTTAGAAGAAATGATAATAGTTAGATTGTTGAAGTCTTAAAGAAGATTACATAAACATCACATGATCACCACTTCTTATGCTTGCTTATAACTTATTAAAACAGGCAAAACTCATTATACGTATTGCCACACACAACAAGCTAGAGAAATCAATGGATGCCAGAAGGCTTGTGCATAAAATCCATCTAATGCCTACTCATCCAATATCCCCAGACTAGTTTCTGGCTTGCTGTGTGTGGCAATACGTATAGTGAGTTTTGCCTGTTTTAAGAAGATTACATGTGAGGTGGATGGATGAAATAAGGACTTTTGCTAGGATATTATGGAGAAGAGAGCTAGGAATCAGTGAAATTGAATAAATTTGACGATATTTTATTCTGCAATGGATCAATAATAATTGAAAATAATTATGATAATATATAATATGGTGCAATATCTAAATTTAGTTTTCTTTTTCTTTGACTGATGGCACAATTTTTTGATTTCACTTGCTAATATCATTTTATCTTTAATTTTAACATTAGATAAAAGATAATAACAGTTGTTTTCTTCAGTAACAAAAATTTGTTTGATAAAAATTATCTACAATAGTTATTAGAATGTTTATAAAAATTTTATCATGTGTGAAAAAATTTTCTGATAAAAAAATAAGGATTATGTTGAAGATAGTAATAACATTTAAAATCAACATTACTTTTAATTTTCAACATTAAAAATAGTGCAATGGAAAACTTTCTTGTCTTTAGTAAGTTAGTAGTTTCTTTCATAGTCACTGTTCTTTTTTTTTTGCCTGATATTATTAATCTCAAAAATTAACTATATTAGAGTATTTGGTGCAATATTGAATTTTTTAAAAAACTGACGTGAGGCACAATCTTCACAATAACTTCAGTTGTAATAATGTTAGAGCGAAATGTTATATATCGACAGAAAATAAAAAAACTAAGGAAAACAATAAGATTAAAACAGACAAAACTCTCCATACAGTATTGCCACTCAGTACATAACAGTTATAAGCAAGGATAAGAAATGGTGATCATGTGATGTTTATTGGCTGAAAACAATAAGACTAAGACAACTAGTGATTATTGTTAAAAAAATAAGGGGGAAAAAAAATTTCAATATTCGAAAAAATTATTACTTTATTGTTTGTTCATAATTTCTAATTTATCATTAACTAAGTTTAAAATTACATCTTCATTGATAATTTCTTTGTATACCTCACAAAATTCTCATTCAAACCATATATAATATTTCTTACCTGAGATAATCTATAGCTTCAGAACTTACGAAAGTAAAAACATAAGCATTCTTCATTTTTATTTTGTATTCCAAAAGTTAAAAAATCTCAAGGCATCTATAAGAAAAATAATTCATCCTAATAAAAGATACAAAATAAATCATTTCCAGAAGGTGGGTATGCATTTGTAATCATAGCAATTGGCTTCTTATCTATCCTAAACTAGAAATTGAAGGCTACTTTCTGTATCAATGATAAAATGAGCCTTCTCTTTTCATTTTATATTTTTTGTGCACAACAATGGTGCTATCTTGTTATATTTATTAGCACACAGAGATGTAATTTATTTGTATATAGCTCATTTGCTAGCTATAGATTTAAAATAATATAATGCATGATGTGACAAAACTACTGACTCCACATGAGTATCAAGGCATAGGCAAGAGTCAGGATTTGATTCTTTGCCTGCATACAATTCCATGTGTTATACATAACCATTGTGGTTATCACCACACATACATCACTTGAAACTTCTCTTTATTGGTTTTAAGAGTTTATATTTTTACATGATAGTATGCCCAGTAAATTTTGTGATTGCTGCTTCAACTGCAACCTTTCTGTGCACCTTGCATTGCACTGCTCTATAATAGCTTAATTTTATATATGAAAATCGTTAGACATGCAAATACAAACACAAGCACTAATACAAATATAGACACTAATAAATTATTAAATCTTTTGAGAATCATTGCCTATAAAATAAGATTGCCTTAAACTTGGATCAGAGCCCCAAAATTACATTGTACATAAATCACTACTTTCATTGCATTTGAATACAAGTACAATTTATATATTACACAGGCACACTAGTACAAACACATTAATAAATTATGCATTTATCAATAATAAAAAAATTAAAAATAATAATATTCAAATGATAAAAAAAATCTAAAATTGAATACTTACATATAATATACAGTGTTACATTTATTTTCGAGATGAAGACTTTGAAATTACAAAATCATTGAAGCATGTTGAATCCATTTTATTAATCATTCTAGCCAATGAAAAATTTATGCCTGTTTTTTCTATACAATCTAATAAACTGAGCAGAAAAAATTTAAATGAATTTATTAATAAAAATCAAAATTTTGTCAGATTTTAAAACCACAGATAATGATGGTATTGGTATATACAGTATTCTTTTTGTTTTCCTGCTATTTTAAAAAGAAGGCAAAAGAAATTTTAATTTCAATGAATCAGCGGCTGCGACAGTAACATTTACAAAATTTAAGGAACAGAAATTATTTTAAAAAATTTAACAGAGTTTACTAAATTTAATTTTTATTTTTCATGTAATATTAAAATATTGATAGAGAAAGATTTCATAATAATTTCAATTGATCTCATAATAATTTCAATTGATCTCACAGAAGTAGCAAGCTTTGGTGGTAGAGGATTTATGGCAGTAAGAATGATTTCATGTATTTTGATGATAATCACAATAAGCAATAATAAACATTGGGGTTACAACTGATGATGCAGTTAAAATTTTATCCATAATTGCAGTTTTTCAACCAGATTATAATCATTTGCAATAACTGCTCATATAGCTAACTAATATGTGGTTGTTTTTTTTTTCAATGATAACCTTGTGGCCACATATCAACCGCATCTGTAATATTGCCAAACTTAAACAATTTCTGATCTTTTAATTATTGAGGCATGTAAGAGATTTTATGATTGCTGTATGCATTACTGCAGAACTTTGAGATCAGATAATTTTTAAATATTTACTCCATGCTACTTATAATTACACATTTTAAAGATTACACTAGGACCTAATTCTTTAAATTGATACTGTTCTTTATTTATTTTCATAATATACTATTTTGGAAGTTAAATGTTATTTACATTTTTTCTATGAATCTAAAGATTTTTCTTTTCATCATTTCTATGTCAAGCAATGTGTGTATGTACAATAAATGTATATAGAGAAAAATAACAATCTTTGAATACCCCAATTCTCATAATGGTTCTCTGAAGAGAAACAATGAAAGGTGAAGGCATTAACCATCTTAGCTTCAGCTGCCTGTTAATAAAGATTTACATTTTTTTGTATGTTTTTTTATCATGTAATTGATTTCTATTTAGCAATCAATAGTTAGTGCTAATTATCTAAATGAAACATTCTTGCTTACTTAAACCTGAACATTTTTTGTTTAATCTGATTTGAAATGAAAACTAGTTGTACTTATGGCAAATAGATATGTTACCACTATATCCTTAAGCCCCTGAATTTTGTTCACATAATCTATTGATTATCAATACTACAAAAAAAAAAAAAAAATCATAGTTAGAATATATGAAATATAGAAATTCACTCTATTATCTAATGGATTAATAATATATAAATATATACGTCATTAGAAGTCTGATTCCCAAAGAATTAGAAGTCTGATTCCCAAAGAATCATACTCATTTTTTGTATCAGTGCCTATCTATTCAAAATTATATTCCCTTCTTCAGGTATTGCTGGCTTTAGCAGTGGCATAGAAATTGAATCTATTATCTTTAGATTCATGGATATTGAGTTTAAGATTATACTCTAAACAACAAGCTTATTCTGTCAAATGAAAATTCTATATATTTTTCTGCAAAGATCCTACTGATTTCTCCATTTTCTAATTTTAAAGTCAAACTTAATGAATGGTATCCAAACATTATGAATGATCATACTAATTTAACTTACGGTATTATTTGCCATTATTATATGAGCGGCTTTAAATTTTCTTTTTTTACATTTTCCTCTCTGGCCAATATTTTTATATTTTCCCAATCAAATGTATGCTCATTGGTACATGCATAGTTTTCTATTTTAACCACATCTGTATTTTCTTTTGTAATCATTATTTTATGTTCTTTTAGTCATTTTTTTGACAGGCATCTTGTTTTACTGATATACACCTTCCACATTCAATTGATATTTTATAGATGCAGTTTTTGCACACAGACTTTCAAGCTTTCTTCAACTATCCACTCTATCTCATACCACCAATAATATGATCATGCCCATGTGAACAAGATAAATGAACACCACTATATGCATATTGTGCTGAACCAGCACTTATCAATTGGTGCAGATCATCATCTCCCATATATATATAATCAGTGCTTGGTTTATATTAAGATAGAAAATCTTCAAACTTTAATCGACAGGCTTCAATCTATTCCACCCTCCAACTCTTCTGAACTATTTACATTATTGAAAATCTGATGATGGAACACCCCAAATCCAATGCTGATGCCAATATTATTGTCATGCTCATGTTGACCTTAAATTACTCTGATCCCTCATTTATAGGGCATTCCATCATCAGATTTGCAGTGGTATGGATGGCTGAAGAGTTGGAGGGTGGAGTAGATTGAAGCCTGCATTAAAGTTTGAAGATTTTCTATCTTAATATAAACCGAGGACATTATATATGTGTGTGAGAGATAATGATCTGAAACAACTGTTGAATGCTGATTCAGCATGAAATGCATATATTGATGATCATTTATCTTTTTCAGCATATGTGTGGTCATGTGTATTGATGGTACGAGATGAAGTGGATAGCTGAAGGGAGCTTGAAAGTCTGTGTTCAAATCCCTTATAATTACAACTAAAATCCAGGTATATGAATTATGCCTGTATTTCAAATATTACTGATGCAGTTTTTGTTTTAAGTTTAAATTTTTTTAAAGGTTAGAATTCTCTGAAGTGTATTATGGCTTTTAAAAAAACTTTTTTTTTTTTTTAGTTTGTTTGCTCTTCTTTTTTGTGTTTTTGTTATCTATGCATTACCAATTTTCATGAGAATTGTTCTATATTGGACTTTTTTTTTTTTCAGGTCATTGAATTACAAGCTCTTTCTTTTTTTGCTCTTTTCCATAGTGAGAGTATAATTCCATTTTCTTTAAACATATATGCTAAGCATTTTTTTGTGTGTGCATGTGGGGAAGAGGGAAGGGGCCTACAAACAGTAGTTTGATTTTGTTATGAAGTAATCTTGCCACAAGAATATCTAAGAATGCCAATTTTTGTTTTTGTTTTAATTCTTTTGTAAATTTAATTGAAGGTGTTATATTATTAATGAAATAGATATTGTAGTTTATTCATATAAAATGGGTGCAGACAAACTAAAGAAAATCTGCAGTAATATAATATTAAAATCATTTACAACATCTAAATTTTAAAGACTAACAAACTTTGTCTTTAAAATGTTATGTCGAAGTAGAAGGACATATATTGGTGAAAGGAACTGCTCCATCAAAAGAATGATTAAAAGAATATAAAACATTGGCTAGAGAGAAAAAGAAATTTATATCTGAAAATAGCATGGGAAAATACAAAAATATTGGGTAGAGAGTAAAATTAAAAAAAAAAAAATAAAAATTTAAATGCTCATATATTGTAAATCGATCTAGTTTGAATACTACTTAAAGATTTGAAAATCACTTTTTAATCTTGTTCTTAAAAATAAAAAGGAGAAATCAGGAGGATTGTACATAAATATATAGAATTTCTGCAAGTGTTGTGTTTGAGAAAATAATTTGCATAGTTAGAATGTGACTTTAAATGTAGGATTCACAAATCTGAGGGTCACTGATTCAATTTTCATACTTGTTAGCGCTGCTTAATGAGCAATACCTGAAGGAGAGAGGCAAACAATATCAGTTAATACAATGTTCTGTAATAATCTTTGTGTTGTAACAAAACATTTTGTTACGCTCTTAAATTTTACGAGATTGCAACGTACGGTGGCCATTCGAGGGCGCCACCAAGCATTTCCGCCTAGACCGTATTATAAATTTTCTATAATAACGATTAATTTATTTACGAACGGCAATCACCAAATGCAAACCTTAAAATAATTTTCTTTTAAACGAACCAAAAGATTACAAAATGAAATATAAGAATTAATTGTAATAAATAAAATAAAAAAACAGATCGACACTTAAATATTGTTGAAATATTTATTACATCTTTATTCTATTTGTTGTCTATTCACTTCCCTCACATTTGTCAAATCAAACCCTCCCGATGCTTTTTCCTTTCTAGTCAAGAATTAACATGTATCGTTCTCGAAGGATCATGCACCGTCACTTTTTTTAATTATACAAATTTATTTTTGTACTGTTTGAAATCATCTGGTCTTTTCTGTATTGTTCTCCACCAATCTCTTGCTATGCCCACCAAATAATTACTTGCTATAATTATTTTTTCTTCTTCCCTTGCCTCGTACATACAAAAACACCCTTCTAAACTTTCCAAGTGTTCGAATAGAGTCTCCTCTTTGTCTCCTTCGAACATTTTTATCTTAATTCTATCCTGCATTTTATCTACAATATTTTAAATTTACTTCCAACACTCAAAACCCTCCCCTTCTGGGACACTAACTCCTCGCTCTAACCACCCGAACTTGCCTTACCCCACTTTTACCCTAATCTCAAGCCGTTTATTTAGTTAATGAGCCCTACACGTTGAGACGCCATTTTCTTAAATTTTATCCGCTCCTACCCTCTGTAACAAAACATTTTGTTATGCTTTTAAATTTTACAAGATTGCAACTTACGGTGGCCATTCGAGGGCGCCACCAAGCATTTCTGCCTAGACCATATTAAAAATTTTCTATAATAACGGTTAATTTATTTACGAACAGCAATCATTAAATGCAAACCTTAAAATAATTTTCTTTTAAACGTACCAAAAGATTACAAAATGAAATATAAGAATTAATTATAATAAATAAAATAAAAAACAGATCGATGCTTAAATATTGTTGAAATATTTATTACACCTTTATTCTATTTGTTGTCTATTCACTTCCCTCACATTTGTCGAATCAAACCCTCCCGATCCTTTTTCCTTTCTAGTCAAGAATTAACATGTATCGTTCTTGAAGGATCATGCGCCGTCACTTTTTTAAATTATACAATATTTTCATCAAAAAAATAAAACATGCTATACAACTGAGTGAACTCTAGGGCGACTTACTATAAGAGTGTGTTGGTTAAAAAAACAAACCCACTCAAACCTCCGCCTTCAAATGTTAAATCTTATCATCGTAAGTTTTACCTGCCCTTAGATCGAGTATACAATTTTGCTTATTCATCTCTTTGCATTATAATAACAACAATCATAGAAACTAAAGGCAAGTTTAATTAATAAAACAAAACACTAAAAAAAATATAATGTGGATTAATTTGAATTAGTAAATATATCTACTTAAAGAATACATATCCCCCCCCCTTTTTTTTTTATTGCTGAAACTTTGAGATATTTGAAGTGAAGGTATTTTTTTCTTTTTATTCTCTTCTTTATTCTATTACGCAAATGTCTCTTGAAATTATAATAATAATAAAAAAGTCAATTTACCCTGATCGATCAGTGTAGGTCCTGTATGAGTGGAATATTTCACCTTATATTCGTTGTGGTTGATCCATGATCTTCTTCCAGTCCGTTCTCCTCGGCTAGCTCTCTATATCCGGCATTTACAAGGCAGTTCCAGGTGACAATAGGAAGAGGTTTCCAAAAGGGAAAGTTCTGTTAGCTCTAGCCACTCAACATTTCCCCTTTTGCGCTTTCTTCTTAATTTTTCGATTGTTAATATTGAAAAGTCTGAGCCGAATTGAAACTTATAGATTAGGTTTTGACCTCGGCAGAAATCCAATTAATTAGAATAAAAGGAAAGTCCATAATTTATAGTTTTTTTTTTTTAAAGTCTCAGTTCACACCTTTAACATTCTCTTCCTTTATTTCATATTTTATTTTAAAATCCCAAAGAAACATTCCAGTTGATCAGCGTAACAGATAGCATAAAAATACTTTCACTATCAAAACCCCAACAATAGAACTAATTGCTTTCCTTTCCTTTCTATCTTTAAGAATTTTTTTAAAGACTAAACAAAAGACAAACTTTTATCAAAAAAACAAGATCTTGATCTAATTTATTTTAACTTCTTAAAACCCCATTTTAAAATTAAGTGTTAATTTATGTTTTAAAATTATGTATTATAAAACGATATTATATTTTAACAAAATATATATGTGCGTATATATGAACTGATAGAAAAGTAAGTGTTTATTTATTTCTAATAAAATAAGTTTGTTACAATGTATATATTTTATTTTTACAAAATATGTGTGTATATATATGTATGATTATGAGCTGGCAGAAAAATATCAGCTCAGTGTTATTACTAACATTTGAATGTATTTAGAAAAGTATAAGTTTGAATTTTTCTAAAAACAGTAATTTTTTTCTATTATTATTATTAATATAATTTATTACTGGTATATTTCCAAAATAATAATTTTCATATATTCATTGTATAAGAATATGCATATGAAGAATATTATTTCAGAAATGTTATTATATATTCACAATGCTACATATTTAATAGCTGTTATTTATTTATTTATCAAGATTGTTAAAGTCAATAAAATATATATTTACATACACTTAATCTTTTTTTTTCTCAGATACTCCTGAAGAAATGATTGTTACATGGAACACTTTAGATAATGTAAATATATCAGTTGTACAATATGGAATCGACAAATTGAATCTGGCAACTGAGGGTTTTCGTACAGTTTTCGTGGATGGAGGACATGAAAGAAGGAAACAAATTATTCATAGAGTAAAACTCACAAATCTTATACCAGGACAATCATATGGTAATTGTTTTTTATATCTTTAAATTTATATTTTGAAAAAATACAAACTTTTTAGACATCAAATAATAGGTATTACTCCACTAAATTTCCAAAATTATAATAAAAAAAGAACTCTTAGCCTTATGTCTAGGGTTACTATAACAAAAAAATTCACTTTTACTTGTTTTTTTCCTTGATATTAATTAGAATTTAATAGCATATGCTACCAATTTTAGAACTTAAAATGAATATCATTGTTTTCAATTAATATTAATCCACTGCAGAATGAAAATCTCTCCAAGTTTATAGTATATTTTCCAATCTACAGTTTCTCTTCTCCAGAAATTTTTTTTATCTTATGGCTTCCATTTATATATGGTAAGGGGTTTATATTTCACTTCTGTACAATGAAATATTTTTAATTTATTAATTACATCATTAATATGTGAGAATGTTATCTAAAAACTACCAAGGTATGTATAATGAAACATGTCTAAACTGATAATCATTCATGCAAAAAATTATTGAAGATTTTTTGTCATCTCTGCTTAATGGCTAATAGATACCTGCATATTTTGACATTAATTGCTAGATCAAAGTCTTTATATGGCATTCAAAACATTAAAAATATTCTGAAAGTCATTCTTTGAATTGATAAGAATAGCATCAACAGCAGCTTACTAGAAATCTCTGAACTAAGAAAATGAAGTCCTTATTTATGCTTTCTGGAGAATGTTTTGCTTTTTAACATATACACACGTAAAAATATGTTCGAATATATGTATATATGACAGATAATATGTAATTATCTATACACTATTACACACACACACACATATGACCAATTTGAATTGGTTGTCTCTGTTTTCTACACAATTATTTATTAAGTGATATATAACCTTTGAATTTGCTAAGAAATTTAATGTTCACAAATTCTAATGTAAGATTTTTGGAAGATTGTTTAGTTTAGTGAGTTATATCTTCTCTTTTACTATGAATAAATGCTAAAAATAGATTTGCTCTGCAGTGGGCTATTTAATACTGTTTTACTTATTTATATATATGTATATGTTTTGTTTCTTTTCTAATATTCATATGACATAAAAGTAATTTAATTATGTAAAATATTAATTTGAATTGATTGATGAAAACACTGGATTTTGAGAGGTCTTAAGAAAAGTAATTCATAGGAATCACATGTATTATCTCTCACAATCCAATCCATTTGTAACAAACTAGTGTTTGCCATGTAGTTCTTGGATTCAGTAAATTTTGTATAGATGGAAAATATTGGATGAAAGAATTTGCCCAAATGAAATAGTTGAAATGTTTATTTTTTATAATAACTTTCTCAATGTCTCAGGTGGGCTGCTGTCCAGATATATATAACCTCATACTGAAGTTAATTGAATAAACTTTTTGATTGACCATTGCAATACCATTTATAAATGGTTAACAATTCTTTGAATTGATCCAACAACAATTGTGTTTGGGAATTTGGTTGTTAAATGCTTAAGCAATTGAATTATATAAGGTACCATTTCTTTTAAATGTTGAAATAATATCAATTTCTTCTATTTTTTTTTTTTTTGTCAATGTGTATCTGGAACACAAAAATATAATAAATAACATCTAAGTTTAAAGCTCAGTAGTTTATATTTGGGACTTGTGAATGATAGTTTTGACTTCACATCAGGAGTAGAAAAGAAACTTCAATTGGGTAGGGAAAGAATTTTAGGAAAAATAGACACCTCTTTGTTTTTTGAAATTGATAATTAGCTGTGAAGAAGTTATAAAAGAATTATCCCAATTCAGTAATATATAAAGAATAACTTAAGGTATTGTGTAGTAATGCACTATAGTGAAAGTATATTGTATCTGCAAATTGTTTTAATTTTTTAATGAAATTTTTTATATGTTAGCTTAGAAAAAAATTTTTTTTCATTAATTTTTATTTTTATAGTTTATCGTTGTGGTAGTCCTTATAGTTGGAGTAAAATTTTTGATTTTATTGCAATGAAGAATGGAAGTGATTGGAGTCCTCGGTTTGTTCTTTATGGTGACATGGGTGCTGTGAATGCAAAAAGTTTAGATTCACTTATTACAGAAACTAGTAAACATATGTATGACGCTATCCTTCATGTAGGTAAGAAATCATTATATATTTTTATAAAATGAAATTCCATGTATAAAAACTTATTATGTTAGATGATATGTACATTTTCTGAAAAAAAACAAAAACATTAACTATTTAGTTTATAATAATGATTTCTTTTACTTTAATGAATCAATTACAATAATTTAAAGTTGTAATTATAAATTTTATTAAATGCACATTATTATATTAAGTAATATTTACTAAGGCAGTAACCTTTAGGAATAAATAATGTATAATAAGAATTGTGGACTTAATTAGTGAAGTATTGAATAGCTTCACACTCTTAGATCTAATCACTTCAGCTTCACCTATTCATATATAAAAAGTAGGTTGAAGTAAAGAAGGTTTCCCTCTTTTCTTCATAGCGAAAGCTTGTGACTAAGACCTGTAGAGGTCCCTACCTTCGAATTTTTAAGACGCTTATGCTTTAGTAAATATTATTTAATGAATCAAGAAATGCAAAAAAGAAAATACTACATATATTCTTATAATTAAATCTATATATGAATCTGCTTGGTGTGATCAAATAAAAATTTTATAATAATAAAAAATTGATAGTGAATGGAGTATTTTTTTAAAAAAGGAAGAAAAATAGTTTTTTAGTATAGTTTTAGTAGAATCGATCAAGATCTGTGAGCAAAGCAGTTATAATAGTAATGCTTTTTTTATTCCTCTGCAATATTTATAATTTTTTAATGTTAAGTTTTGAATGAGAATACATTTTAACAGTTATTTAATTTTATTGATTAAGTATATTGTAAGTTGATTACCAGCAAATAATACTTCTAGTAGCACATTATATATTTTAGTAGAACAGAAATTGGCAAACTTTTTCTGATAAATTTGTTACTTGAATCAGTTAGGGTATATTGTATTTGTTATCTTTAAATACATTAAGAGCATCACATTGTTCAGATAGTTTTTAATTTTATTTTTAATATGGTTTATATTCTTTTTCTGTCTTTTTTTTTTTTTTTTTTGAGTAGACAATTTAAAAATGTTAGCAGTTATAATGGCATTTTACTTCACTTGTTTAATATTACCACATCACTTATTTGATAAGGCATTTGATTCATAATCATTTATATATCTATAATAAAACACTATGTACACATAGTTATTATTTTATCCTGTATTATCTATTATAATTTTAATTGAAACACTTATGACACCTTGCAGCACATTGCAGGAAAAGTAAGACAAAATGTATGTATTGATTGAACTGAAATGAATAAAACATTAACATTATCTCTATATGTGGGATGAAACTTAATTGCAATTATATGTTCAAAGAAATTTAGGTTCCTATCATTGAATTAAAAATTCCAAAGATGCAGCTCATCTTTGTTTTAATATATGTATATATAAAATAGTCAATGCTATAATGTCTTCCAATTACCATATATAAATTTTATGCTAAGATTCATAATGCTAATTACCAAATTGCTAAGCAAATAAAAGTGACCCTTTTTTGTCTGATACTGAAAAATTTATGTAGAAATGAATCAGACAATAATAGATATGAGAATGGAATTATATTTATCGCAAATATAAACATTCTAATTAAATTGGGTTAACTTAATATTCCTAAGATAGATGGGAAAAACTAAAGTCTTCATAAATACGTACTCTTAGAAAATTATAGTGTGAAATATTACGTAAAATATTCAGGACTTCAATCTCTCTCAGTCATGAAATATGAATAATGTGCTAAATCTTGGAGTATTTTATTTATTATAAATATATTAACTCCAAAATATTCAATATTTTTAATATTTAAATTCAACTATTGTAAATAAGAAATTTTAAATGATAGGTACTTTATATAAAAGTATTTTAAATGTTGTAGAATCATTTAAGAGACTGTATTCACTTTATATAATGAATTTGGCTTTCAGGCTGTGGAAAGTTTTCTTACATAGTATTTAATAATTTTAAAAGTCATGCAAATAAAGAAATAATTGAATTCCTGTAAATACTTGTAATATGCTTGCAGTAATTAGATATTTTTATTAAATCGTAGGAAGAATTTTTATTTCCATTTTTTTCATTACATTCGGTCAGTATTAAGTTTTTTTTATATTGATATTATCCTTGTTTTATTTTTTAAATGCAATATCTTCTTAATTATATAAAATGAATAAAATTTATAGATAATTTAATTAAGTACTTAAAAACATTTTTAACTGTGAGATGTTATATTTTTAATTGCTTAATCATTCTCTTTCTTGAAAAGTATAATTTAAAAATAATCATCATATTTATTTCTTTAAATTTAAGCTTTTTTATTATCATAGTTGTTGTGTTTGGTATGTTGAATTATACTAATCAAAGAGTTCATTTAATTAAAGGAAAAAAATGATTATTATTTGTATAAATAAGATATTAAAAATATACACATCATTTTTTATTTTATTTTATTACAGGTGATTTTGCCTATGATATGGAATTTGTAAGTTTATTTTTACTCAGTATATTTTAAATGCAAAATTTATTTTTTGGGATAGCAATATATATTTAAAAAAATATATGAATGTTGCAAAAAAATTCACATAGATGAATAAATATATATTTATAATTTTTGTTATAAAAGATTATCATTCTACAACTAAAATTAAAATTTTAAGTCTTCAGTGTCTGTTATTGCTAGTACTTAATTTATATATTTTATTGTTTAAAATTTACATTTTATTTTCAAAATGTATATGATGATATTGATATGAAAAAATTTTTTCAACAAAAATGTTTACTTTTTTGCACAATGGGCACTGAACGAGTTGCTTCAATAAGATTTCTAAAAATATAAAACCAATACTGCAGCAAGAATCATGTTGTATGAATAGTTGAAGTTTCAAGTCTATAAATTTTATTATGTTTATGTGCAGTCAAATGTTGCATGTAAAACTGAAAGCCATAATGATTTGGTTTCTGGATCTTCTCACTTTTTAAAACACAAATTTGGTTATTAAGTTATTCTGATAATAGAATCATAAAATTATCTATTTCTAAATAATGTCATGATTTAGTTGAAGATGTAATAACACTTGTTATTAAGTTGTGAAGAGTAGTTTAAAACAGATATTTAATAATAAAATAGCTGATTTAATATTTAAAAAGGGTAGTGTTCTGTTCTATCGTGTCAGCCGCTTGATGGCCTTGATGCTAAGCAAAAACACATAGATATAACAATCTCAGGCCAGTGATTCTATAGAACTATTGACTTTATTTTTGGAATAGGAAATAAAAGTAAATTATATTATGATTTTCATAAAATTAAAAAATTCAAACAAAATATAAAAATGTAAGCCAACTTTTTGGACTTTTTGGGACAGTAATTAATCAGAGACTGGCTTTTGTGTGTGTGTCGATAAAAAATTATGTTACTTTCGAATAGCAAATAATAGTACATTAGAGATTTTTTTTTGGACAGCAATTAATCAGAGATTGGCTTTTTTGGGGGTATGTGTGTATGAATATAAAAAGTTACATTCCTTCTTTAATAGAAAATAAGAGTAAATTTTAGTCTTTTTGGGACATTAATTAATCAGACACTGTGTTTTGAAATCAAAGTCAATTATATTACAACTTCCACAAAATTTAACAAATTCAAACAAAATTTTACAATGAAAGCCGACTTTGACCTTTTTGGGACAGTAATTAATCAGAGTGGCATTTTTGTGTGTGTGTGTGCATATATAAAAAGTTACGTTACTTTTTTTAATAACAAATAATAGTAAATATAGCAGAGACTTATTTGGACAGTAATTAATCAGAGACGGGCTTTTTTGGTTGTGTGTGTGTGTGGATTGGAAAAGTTATGGTACTTTTTTAATAAAAAATAAAAGTAAATTTTACCCCTTTTTTGGACAGTAATTAATCAGACACTGCGTTTTGGGAGGAAAAAGTAAATTAGGTTGCAATTTACCCACTAAAGTTAGTAATTATTACATACTATTAAAATGAAAGCCGACTCCGGTGTCTGACAATTGTCTCGGATGATTTCTTGCGGATACATTACTTTCATCGAGATCTTTGAAATAGTGCTGTGCCGCATCCTAAAATCCAATTTGTGAGGGTTACACAATCCTGATGGAACAGTGATGGCACTGATAAAACTGTTAGAAGGTACCAGTAGGTCAGTTCACATGAAAAAAAGTTGGACCTGAAAGGTCAATTATTTAGACACGATTCAATAAACATACAATACTGTAGTCAAAATAGACAACCCAGCATTACGATAAAGTGCTAACACAAGCAACTACGGAAGACCAATGAAGACATTTTCTGTGCTTTTAGCATAGAATAAAAGCCACAGCGCTAGCCGGCAGCTGAGTAAATGGAATCTTTCTGTATTTTATTGTAGAAAGAAGACTGTCTGCTTGGCTGCGGCCATGGAAATGGCATATTTCTAGCAATTTAGCTAGAAATATCGCTGTCAAGCGGCTGACACAATACAAGTCTTAAAAGAAAACTAAAAGAAAAATCTAGTTCAAGTTCATTTTCATTTACTGTCACTTTAATTATCACATATAAAAAAATGATTAAAAATGACAATAAAACTCATAAAAGGTATTATGGAAGTTTATTTTTTCAAAATATTCATTAAAGTGAACATTTAGTGGAAACATTAACCTACTGAGTTTCATTTCTGCTAAAAGAATTTCTTTATTTTTTTAATTTTTTAAGTCTAACTTATACATTTATGGCAAAGAAATTAATTTACATCATGAATATTAGAAACTAAATAGATCTATTGTCTGAAATTATACTGTTTGTAAATGTGATCTTTATATTATCTTTATTATAGCTACTTAGTAATGTTTTTCACAACAAAACTGAAAGTTCATTCTAGTAGCTATGTTGTATGATACTGCTTTACCAATAATGGATATCCTGCATTTTTTGGCATGGGGAGTTTTTCTTCATATCACTAAAAGTGTGCTTAATTAAAGGCAGTCATAGTCTTAAAACAAGGAAGTTCAGAGAATGGTAAAAACAGGTTATAATAGTGATGACATTTTCTATAAAAAGATTAAATTTAATTGTAAAGATCATTTAATTCTTACCATATTTGTTTTAAAAAAATATCTAAAATGTTTTTATAATTCTAAAATATAAATTGCACATTTACACTATTCAAAATGTTCTAATGCTAATATAATTTCCAAATAGTTATCTTAGCTTTTATAAAATGGTCAAATAAGTTTATTCTATAAGCAGTTCATTATTTTCGCTCTATATTTATTTGTAAGTGTATAAAAATAAGCAAAATAAATAATTTAATTATTTATAAGTAAGTAAATAAAATGACTTATTTGAAATAGTCAATGGATTAGTTATAAAATATTTAAAATATTTGGTTCTCTGAATCATAGTTTATTTTTTTATATTTGTAAATAAATATTTAGAATTTTTGAAGTCAAGATGCATGGATACATTACACATTTTATGTTTACTACTTAAGAGATTTTACATTACCTGATATTTCAAAACTAGTTAAGTACAATATAATTTAGAGACTATGAATCATTTTATAATATATGCTAGTGAAACCTGTTTTTATCATTAATGAATTTGTTCTACTAGCAACTATGATCACATATAATTGATTCTTTATCATTCATTAAAAATCATTCTTTTGCAGCACCAACAAACTTCAATAATTATTTACAATCTCTTCACAAAGATTAAATATAAATAAATGTATTGTTAGTTGCCTAAATCAATATAGCAAAACATAATTCACAAACAGTGGTTGTAATAGACTATTTAATGAGCAAGTGTCATCTTAATTTTATGAACTTTGCATTTTGATGATAGTTGAAAGCATATATGTATATAATAGAAAATCATATAACATTAAAATATTAATTAAAAAACTAAAATTATATTAAAGTTAGCTATCTATCATAGTTTTCTCTATTAACAAATAGATCTTTTCAAGTGAAAAATCCTTTTAAATGATAAAGAAATAAATTCTTTAATCATGAATTTATTTAAATGTTAGAGTGAATAGTGTTTATTTTTTACCATTTAAATCGTCAATTTATAGATTGGTTTATAAGAATAGTCATTTAATGGGTAGAATGAAAGTTGCTTGGAAGAAAGGCTTTGATTTAAATTCATTATTAAACGGATTAAAACAGTCAATTGATAATAAATGTATTCCTAGTATAATTTACAAGATTCCTTTAGTTATCATAATATATATATAAATCAAATTAAATTAAGTCTTAGAAATACTTAGTTTATAAAAATAGTCTTAAAAATACGTATCATAATTCAGGTCATAAAATATTATTTGACAATGCCAAGATTATCTTTTGTAAAAAAAAACATATTAAAAAGAAAGACAAAGAAACTCTGATGATGAACTTCTGAGGCCATCAATCTTATGAAGACTTTTTTTTAATGTTAAAGGTAAGTGATTTATAGGAATGCTATTTCTGTTTTAAACATGTGTGTAGTTGCTATCTTCTTGATTTTCACTTGAGAAAATCTATTTAAGGTTAATAGACAAAACTATAATTGTGAGAGAATTTTAGTGTAATTTTGTTTTTTTAGTTAGTACTTTAATGTTATATGATTTTCTGTTTTATTTATTATTACTAGTATAACATTAGGCAGTATTTAATTTTATATTTATATATTTCAAATCAATAATTTTCATCATTTTAAGCAAAGAATTTCAGCTTTTTTGTGCTACATATAGTGCTCTCAGATCCAATGCTCCTCACTGATGAAGACCTCAAGCTAGAAAATAGATCTGTGGATATTGGATGAGTAGGCACTAGATAGGAATTCTGATGCATAAACCTTCTAGCATCCATAGGTTACTATGACTTGCAGTGGATGGCACTATTGTATGGAGATAGTTGCTACAGTTTAATATTTTATACTTTGACTGTTGTAATATGTGGTTTCATCAGAAAAGTTTCTAATTTACTAGATACATTGAGGGCTTTTTGCAAAATTTGTTGTAATTTTATATTATGATCTATATTATGTAGATTTGGTGTTTGATTTTATTAACATGCACTAGAGGGCACTATATAAAATTTTATATTTTATTTAAATTTGCAATGATAGATTAATTATATATAAGTCTATGCAAAGAGAAAGATAAAAAATAGAATTATAGTTGGTGATATGCATATTTTTGTATATAGGACAATGGCCGTTTAGGAGATGAATTTATGAAATTGATTGAACCAATAGCAGCATATGTACCTTATATGACGTGTGTTGGAAATCATGAGAATGCTTAGTAAGATGATTAATTAAATATATTTTTATTTACTTATTTGTTTGGTGGTCATATAAAAGATTTAATTTATTTACCACAAAGTTTAAAGATTTTTCAGCTTTTATATATTTTATTCCCAAATGAAATATAACAATTATTATTAATATTTTTATTATAATTATTAGTATCACAAATAATAGTTTTATCTATCACTATTACTATTATTTTATTTTTTGAAAGTAAAATTAAATTAATTGCTAAAAATTTAAATTCTTTTTAATTCATACTCATTTATTTATTTTTATCCCTATTTTAGTAATTTCTCACACTATAAGAACCGATTTAGCATGCCAGGATCAGAAAACAATCTTCTGTATAGGTAAATTAAATTCATATAACCATTATCATTTTATAAATATTGCCATTATTAATATTGTTGTTTATTACTAATAATAGTAATTACTTGTTGCTTATATAAAATATAGCAAATCAGTGAATGTCTTTTTGAAGTTACTAGATAGAATAATAGCCTTTTTATCCATGGAAAGAAACAATTTTGTCAAATTTATTTTAATTTTGTGAATGAATCATATTCTAGATGATTACATGGGATATTAATAATAGTTATTAGTCAGTCATCATTTTCACATTTCTTTGATTATATATTTATGATTACACTCCTCCACAAGGTGTTAAAAGCGGATAGAAACCAATTTCTACCTTGCATGAGAATGAGGTAATGAAAATTACACTACAGAAATATTATTGATTACATGGAGTGTTTCTGAATCTATCGAAAACAATTGTTAATTTAAAAATATCCAAGTCCATTTATTTTTTATTAAATGTAATTTTCGAAAAAGCTTTTGTTAAAAGATTAAAATAACTAAAGTTGATTATATCAAAATGCTAAAATAAAATAATTAAAAGCTTATAGCAAAATATATTAGCATCACTCATTAATTAAATCATCTTGCTAAACTAATATATGATTTTGAGTTAGATGATTAAATTCATCATGTAAGTGATTTCATTGATGCTTGGACTAACAAGTAAAATTATATAATTTAAGTCAAAATTGCATATTGTTTAATTAAACATTTTTTTTTTTTTATGTTCATTCATTCATTCATTCATTGGCAAAATTTATTATATTGTGATTGAGTTCAGGTTTGATTTTTATTGTGAGAGTTATTTTTAAAGATATTATGATATTAATTATGTGTATGCTATATAATCACTGATAGTTATCTAGCACACCACTTGTTAATATCACTCAAAAATTCATGAGTCACAGATAAGGCAAGGTAAGACTGTATGGATTACATTATGTGATTATGTTTTATAGAAGATTCTGTGGGAAGAAACTTTTTTGAGACCAAATCTGTTTTCTAATGAATTTGAGAGATACATTTCAAATCATTATGAGTCACCACAGCTCCTGAAATGGGGTAAAGATGATGATTCCATTTATTTGAAAGAGCTAGTTTCTTTAAGTCAATGTGTATAATTGAGGAGGAAAATTGCTGTTCTCATTTTGCTTTTATTATTAAGTCATAATGAAGCAATGAAAATGTGCAATATGTTGAGGTTGGAATATAGTGCTCCCATTTTAATCTAATTTAAACATTGGAGCATTAAAGCATGATTCATCAAGTAAACACCATATGCATGTATCAATAATTGATTAATCCCATTTACTTATTTGGCTGCAGTTTCTAAAGCAAAAGCTAATCATAAGCTAAAAAAATCATTTGTTGCTTTATTTTAATATTTTGAAACTATATGTGTTATTGCTATTTAGTTTATATATATAGATAATATAATGAATTAGGTTTTATTAATTAGATTGCCAATCCAATGTGTGATTTTTTTTTATCATGGGTGGGTGTTTCTGACATTGGATTTATTAGTGTTTATACAATTCCAAATTATTTTTTTAGTAGAGATGAATGACAATGCAATCAAATTTTAGTTAGGATCAAAAAGAAAAAATCAATCATTCTCTTGATAAATAATATTGTTTCTTATTTATATATGTATGTGCACAAATATATTTTATAACATTTTTATAAATAATAAAATTGTTTTATATCTGTACTCATAGTTTTCTGTATTTATATCATATTGGGATATTCTTTTATTTTGCAGCTTTAATATTGGGCCAGCTCATATCATTTCTTTTTCTACTGAATTTTATTTTTTTATCTATTATGGATTTTGGGAATTGATAAAACAATACCATTGGTTAGAAGCTGATTTATTGGTAATATTTACTAATTTTTTTTATTTTTTTTAAAAATGATAACAGTTCTTGAAATAAAGAAATGCTATTTTGAAATACTTTGTAAAATCTCATTTGGATTCGTAGATTGACTTGGCTAAAATGGACCACTTTCAAATACAGCCACAAGATTGTCTGTTGATTTATTTTTAGTGTTGATCATTCATAATGAATGATTATTACTTTTACATAATGCTGGTGAACTTGCAGTTAGCTCTCTGCTGATCTTTCATGCTCATATCTTTTATCTTTAATTTTATATTTTAATTATTTGGGTATGATGATGTTTCCCATCTCATAATTCAGCCCTAATGTGGTGTACTGTTACAAATGGCTACCCAGTTGTGGGATATTGTCACCCCAGACTCTCTCTTATTCACCCCTATTTTCATAGTTACAACTGGCACCCAATTGTGGAACATTGTAAACCCCTATTTTCTGATATATATTGTAACAGTACAGAATCAATGGAATTGAACCTGGGGTGATGGCAAATCATCATCAACTTCAGTATCAATATTTAATTTAAAATATAAAATAATGAGCATGAGAGATCAATCTGAGATCAGTCCAATTAACTCACTAGAGTAACTATAATTAATTCTAAATATAATTATAAGCTCATCAGCATTATAAATAAGTAATAATCATCCATCATGAATAATTAACAATCAAAATAAATCAACAGTCAATCTTGTGACTGGATTTGAAATGGGTCTACAGATCAGTCTAACTATTTAGCCTTTGCCAACTTGGGGCAATTATTTAAACATTAATTTGGATGTACAAATTTAAGTGCTAATCCATCAGAATATACAACTATAAAAACTATAATGCCAGGATATTAAAACACGCTGATCATCATCAATGCTCTGGCCACTTAGTATCATTAGTGTACTGGCCAACTATAAACTTAAATTCTGATAAATACTAAACTAAATATAAATATATTACATAGACTTTAAAGAACATGCTCTTCGTGCCAACTCAAATTCTTATCAACTGGATGCCCATACACTAAGATACTTCTCTGTTATATAACAGACCATTGTTCATGGATCTAATCAGAGAACACAAGCTCTATAACTGTTATTGTGAACAAGAGATGATGCAATACATAATATTTTAAACTATTAGAATTAATTTCACTGGAATAATTTTAACAATTGAATAAAAGTTTATTAATAACAATAAAAAAATATTATTAAGGGTTTCAGAATATGGCTATACAGATAAATTAAGCCTTCTGATTTTTATTAGTATACAAAAAACAAGGTATCAACTTGTAATTTACAATACCTCATAATAAGCTTACATGAAACACATACATATCATTGTACATATGTGCATTATAATAATTTATTGACATATTTGACTTACCATAAAATAATAAAAATATTTAAGTTATCACATTTTAATGATATAGATACCTCTTATTAGGTTTACATAAAACATACATCATCACACATATGTGTGGTATAATAATTTATTAACATATTTGAATTATCAGAAAAATAAAAGAAATTTTAAGTTATCACATTTTACTTATACAGATACCTCATACAACGTTTATGTAAAACATATATATCATTGCACAGATGCACAGTATAATAATTGATTAACATAAATGAAATTCATTTTCTAATAATACATAATTAATGCCTAGATTTAACACACATGTGCGCATAATAATGTAGATCCATGCTGATGTTTATACCATATGTTATCAAAATAAAATTATTAAAAATATATTTTCAGAATCAATTCCCTGTTGAATATACATAATATTCCCACATGCATGTGTATATAAAAAAATAATATGAATCAGTTTATAAAAAAAATAATATCAATTCCTGGACAATTTATAAAAGTTCCTGGTAAAAGTCTGAAATCCGGGCACGGCTGCTTGGGGCATTGTTTATGTGTCAAAACACATAAAAATGTCGTTTCGGTGGCCGCAGCCTATACAGGCTAATACAACATTTACCTATTGTATTAACCCATTAGCTAGGCCACTTTACATGACATTGCACAAAAATATTATGGCCTGTTTTGTGCTTCGAAGCTATTTACGCGTATTCGTTCTATTCATAGCTGATTACCGTATCGCTTGAGGGTGTTTAAATTTCAAGGCGGTACGACTTTTTCAAATCTCCGTAATAGAGTAATGTCATTTGGATTTAAAAAATGTTGTTAATTATTAATAATTTTCATATGGTCCCCACCCTTCCCTAAAAAAAGGTTAATATGTAAAAAATTGGCAAAGCATATGTTCGAACATGCTTCGACAAAGCTCACTCGCTAAGTCACGTTTCAGCATGGGTAAAATATTCAAGACCACTAAAAGGTCTGAGACGAATGTGCAATTTTGAAACTTTTCTTCAGAATTGCCGAGTACAGAAAGTGTGTGAGATTGTGTCCTTTTTTTTTTCAGGCACATAATGTCCACTTTTTATTACAGCAGTAAAATCGAATAAATAATTTTAAAAAGTCCAAAGTTTGTCTCCTTTTTTTTATATATTACAATAGAAATTGACAAGTATTTGGATTCAATTTTTTGCAGCGGGGTTAAAATAAATGACGATTTTAGTTGACTTTTTGTTAAGAATAACAAATTACGAATCCCCCCACCCCCAAAAGCAGTTTATTGTAGAAGGCTAAAAAAAAAAAAGGTAATTCAAATGAAATAGAAATCAAAGTAAAAAGTGAGAAAAAGTTGTTTAAAAAAAAGAAAAAAAGGTAAATTCTTGACTTTTTGGTTACAATTCTTTTTCCGAGTGTGGGGGTGGATATTTGAAAACAATTTTTTAATCGGCAAAAACAGAAAAGTCAATTTTGATTTAATATTAAAAAAAAACAATTATGTCAACCAAAAAGAAAAAAAATTCGAAACAAGTCCCAAAGTCGATTGTCTTTTTTCAGCGCTGTTAAAATAATTTACTATTTTTGTTGACTTTTTGTTAATAATAACAGTACGAAATCCCCCCCTCCCCCGCTCAAAAAGCTGTTTTTCATAGTAGCCAAAAAAAAAAAAAGGCTAATTCAAACATAATCTAAATCAAAGTGAAAACAAGTTGTGTTTTAAAAAAAAGTAAAATTAATAATAAGAAAAACCATTTAGTCAAGCCAAAAAAAAAAAAAAAAAGAAAGGAAGAATTAAGTTCTAAACAAGTCACAAATAATTGTATTCTATTTTTTTGGCGGTGGGATTCAAACAAATTTGTTGACATCATGAAACGGTCCGAAGTTTTAAAATGATAAAAAGAAAAAATAAAATTAGCAAAATTTGTTGAAAAAATGTCAGGTTCCAAAAAAACCCACAAAAAGTAATGAAAATGAATATCAAAATTTGTTTAATACTAAAGAAATCATGTTGTAAATGAAATAAAAATTATTCATTTAATCAATATTTCAAAAAAAAAAAAAAAAACCTTATTGTTTAAAAAAAAAAAGAAAAAGTCACGGCAGCCCGGTAACGTTATATTTCATTGATTTTATCTAGCATCAACGCTCCAAGCGGTTTTGCCCAGATTTCAGGCTTTTACCAAGTTCCTTTTTTTTTTTGACAGGTTACTCGTAATTAATTAATTATAAACATTTTTAAATTTAAAATATAGATTTTAAATATCTCTTTCTTCAACAAATGATTTAAAATAATATCATTCTCGATTATTTGTCTCACTTTTAAAATGTTCTTTTAAACTAAAGAAATTATTTAAAATGCCATTTTTATTATATATAACACTATTCTCACCAGCTGTACATCATATATCTATGTTTATCTATGCTTTTCTGCATATTTATAAAATAGCATATGTATAAAATTTTTCAGCCAGCTGATGGATTCTCTTGATGGGTCCAGTCTGGGATTGTCATCATCAGGAAATATATAATCAGGTAACTGTTGACAATTCTATCGGTTCTATTTAGACTTCAGGCAAGCCAGCCATTTTCATCTTTTACTAGGGATTTGAAATTTTGGAAGGTGACCCTTTTTCCTCCATATGAACCCAAACTACTGTAGTGAACTATGGAGCAGCTGCTGGACTTGCTCTCCTTGCATTCAGTTATATCTTCTTGGTAGCTTTGTATAATTCTGGAAACCAACTACTCTAAGAACTCTAGAAAAACCAATTAACCACTTTTTTTATAGATATGATGGGGTAGAAAAAAAATTCATTAATTCAAGAATGTTTTTCCTATCTTTATCATTTTTTTAAATCTCTTAATTCTTTTTAAAAGCATCTTTGTAATTTTATCAGTATAATCTATAAGTTCAACTTTAAAAAAAAGATTTCTAAAGTAGATGGAAATTTTACAAAATGTTATATATTTAATTTTTAAAAATGTCTAAAATAGATAATGGAGGTTTACAATTATCAGTAGAACTATTTTAACATTAAACATGCTGGTTTTAATTTCAAAATCAGAATTCAATAAAAATATTTATTTAGACCTTTGTAAATGCTCATTTCATTATAAAATTTTATTTTAAAATTTAAAATTATTTCATCACTCACTATTACTCCAGTGGAATGTAGAAAATATCTACAAAAAAATTTGACTGTGTTTATTTCTATTTTTCCTTTCAACTTTATATATATTTGAACACATACACTACTATGTTTTTTTTTTTTTGTGATTGTAGGCTATCATATATAGGTGAATCTAGGTGCAGTATTGAGAAAAGATTGAAGGAACATGAATTATTATATAAGCGTGTAAAAAATAAAAATAATGGTGATTTAATATCTTCTTCAGTTTTCTTTGATCACGAAAAAACATGTAAATATAAATTTAAATTTAATTTTGAAAATGTGAAAATTCTTCATGAAGAGAGAAACCATAGTAAAAGAAAAATTAAAGAGGCAATTTTTATAAACAGGAATAAAACGCATTTAATAAATCGACAAGCTTTTAACATTAAAATACGAGATTCGTGGAATTTGATTTGATGAAGTTTGCTTCCGCTTTTGGTTTTTGAATTTAATGTCAGTTGAGACAGGTTAGAAAGTAACCGAAAGTACTTCTGTGGATTTTAAGATTGTTTGTAATTATTTATAAACCGTTAAAAATATTATTTCAATTATAATTACAATATTGTTTTTAATTAACGGATATTTTATTTATTTTATATATATATATTGTGTTATAAAAAAATTGGCTACTCAAACCATAATCAATTGTGCAAATGAATTAATGATATTTATGGTTTGATTAGACAGCTTTATTATATATACTTAAATATGTTTGACATATATCTTGGATATATTATGTATATTTGAGTATGTGTATGTAATAATTATGCAACTAATTATATTTGCAATTCAAATGAACCAGATCATTAATTCTAATAGCTTCATTTTACATGATGAATAGTGAATATTGTGGTAATTCCATTAAACTTTCTTTCAATTGTCCATTTATGAAACTCTCTGAGAGAACTTGGTTTCATAAATGTTTGTTTTCCCTTCATTATTGAATTAATTACTATTGTTACTAATTAAATAATTATAGCTAAGAATTAATTAATTATTCTTAGTGAATCCTTCAGTTTAAGATAATATAATTCCATTAATAAATGTAATAATAACTATAAATTTAATTATTGTTTTTTTATTTGTCTTCATTAATTGCAATATAAAATATTATACAATGATCTATAAATATGTTCTGATATTTATATATATTAGTGATGATGACTTATGCTGATCGATCAGATTAACCAATTTCTAAATGATTTGTGATAATAATAAATTCTATTAGATTATCATTTTCTATTTCAGAAAAATAATTATTATTTTAATACTGCAGTACTCGTATTATATTGTTCTAGTTCTAGACTATCGACAAGATATTGATTGAAATCTATCTTCAGTCTATTGCTTAAGTCATGCGATTTATTAAGCAATTGACCATGCAGTAAATAAAACAAACTGATACAGCAGAAAACTGTAACTTATTATCTTTTTGGTAATTCATTGTTAAATGAATATGATTTATTTTTTATTGCATTTTGAAAATATCAAATTTTATTCAATTAGAAAAATTATGCATGCAAATTGCTTCAATAAAATTTCTTTTTTTTAATTTTTATAATAAGTATTATATTCTAATCATGGTATGCTAAAGATTGTATCAAATAAATAAATTATGCAATTAATTAACTTTTGATACCTTGCTCTTTTCCTAAGTTATAATTTTAGTTAATTATATTTGATTGCTTAAGATTGGCAGTAATTTCAATCTCAGATGTATATTGCCTGGCACTAGGAAAAATGAAGGAATCAGTAATTTTTTTCATGTGACTTTTAGTAATTTTAAAAAACAGATGGAATGCAGATGTAAAAATTTGTCATGTTTTAATTTTGATTCACTTTCTAAACTATGAAGTCAAACTTGAATATCATTGAAATATATTGTTATGCTGAGAAACTAACAAAGCAATTATTCTATAAATTTGTTGTTTTTATAATTCTTCTTAATTATAATTTATGATTGTAGGGTATTTATGCTTTTGAAATTTCAATTATGTTTTTATAAATTTATAGGTAATGATTTTAAGTAGAATTTACAAATAATCAAAAAAGTTTATTTATCTTCTCCGTGATTTCACATTATAAATATATTATGTAGATTTTAACTATATAATTTATAATTTTTTTTTTTTAAAAAAGTCAATTATTGAACTCAAAGGACTGACTATTCATAATCACTTAGTCAAATTATTAATAATATTTACTGTATGTTATTGAAAGTAGCATATAATGAGATAGTGATGGGAAAAAATTTTAACATTTCTTTGGTAAGTTGTCAAGAATATTTTATTTTATTGTAATGACTTCTTACTAAAATAAAATAGAATGCATACATTATAATAACATGTAACTCAGCATTAATTTTCTTGTGTAGAAAGAAGCAGATGGTAGCTATATTATACTGATTTATTTTTATTTTTATGGAATTATTATGCATTCTGATAAGTATCTAAATCAAAAGTTTAATTATTATACCTATTTAAAAAAGTATCATTAAAGCTTCTTGTAATTGCACTTGATATATTTGTTATCTAAACAAACTGAGTTGAATTTTAACTGCTGGGAGAGAGTAAACAACTTATGCATCAAAATAGACATATTTCAGAGATCTTGCTTCTGTAATCAATTTTAAAATCTGGCTTTCTCTTATTATTTTCTTTGCTTTCTTTATATTTAGCTGTTATGCTTTACTTTCATTTCTTTTTTTATCTTTTCTGTTAAATATCTCTAGATTTCCATTTACAAAAAACAAAACAAAAAACATAGTATCATTAACATATAAAAAATTATTGTCCCCCCCCCTGTCAATTTTTAATTCACATTTAGATGTTCTAGTATGTTCATTTTTCTGAAAATGTCAGTAATTTGACATTATAGATTTTGAATTAACCACTATAGTAGATGTTGACTTTTTTGGCCTGAATGTGATTGTAAAACATTACAAATTTGTGTGCTAATAACAAAAAAATAAAAAATAAATTGGTACTAATTAGTCATTCATAGAATTATACTCCATAAGCATTTTTAAAATAGCCTCTCTGATATTGAAAGTTACACTATTTCATCTTTGTTGTCTGTGATTTCCGTAATATTCAGCTAATATTTGTAAATCATCTTATACTTCACTGACTTCTACAATGTTGTTGTGTAAGCAATCTATTTCATTTTTATTAGATCAAGTTTTTATTTGTTCATACTCTGATCCCAACATCATTCTGGGTTTTTATTAGCAAAATATTTTATGACCAGTTTTTTCTGTGCAGTTTGAAATATTGTTGATTTAATCAATATCCTATATTAATGGTGATTAATATAATTATTATTAAGACATTTAAATAAGGTAAAAAAGATGCAGGAAAAGGCAAAACAAAACAGATAAAACATAATTTTTTATAAAACAATTGTTAGAATAACAAAAATGAAACTCATTATAAAATTCAATATGAAGAAAGAGGTATAATCAAGTAAATTAAAAGGCTTGTATCTAATTATGGCATCTCAAGTTTTCCAAATTTATTCCTATAGATGTGAACCCATGAGATTAATACTGTAAAATTTAAAAATTTTAATACTGTCCAATATCTCACTAAGTAAGATTTTGACATCGTTTTTTTATTAGTGACTAAAAAATAATGAGAATTGCATTATCACTGCTAAGATTTATATGGATAAGATATGTAAGGCAATTTTCCAAAACAAACATTATTATTCTGTTCACCAGTTTCTTGAATACTGGTGAAGTGATTTAAAATGTTTTCCAAAAAAATTAAGATGAATAATATGGCCACAGGCATTATTTAATTCATCATCTCCATTATAAGGCGCTGTGTCTAGCTGATCTAAGAGGGCACTTCCCAAAAATACAATCATTACTACACAGTTAATATTTAGATAATTTAATGAATGATAATTAATAGTGTTTTAATTATTTACATACATATGATTATTTTATATAATAAGGCCCAAAGGCATACATAAATAATGTAGATCAATACAATCTGTAAGAATCCTAGCTGGCTGTTCCCATGTTTGGAGTCCAGCTTTCCGCACTTGAAGTCCCTTGTCAAGGGAAACATTCTGCTTCAGCTTAGTCCATGTACACAGGTGAAGCCCCAAGAATCAAGTGAAATCTTTTTGATTCAAATTGTACTGAGTTATTCATTATTTCAATCTCTGAAGTTGATTGCCTCATACTCCCGTCCATCCGCTCATATGTTCTTCATCTCATTGCTCCATACAAGAATTTAAAATGTTATTTCTCTGACTTTAATTAATGAGTTATTTTTTAGTTCATTAATTAAATAATTAATTCATTAATTTTTTTAATTAATGCCTTTAATTGTTTAATTTCATTAATGACATATTCTACTCTCATTAATTAGAGTAATATTTTTAGAAAATAATATTTTTCTAAACTTAAAGTTATAAATCTTTTATTTAGAATTTTAAAAGAATCAGTCTTTTAAAAATCTTTAATTTATTTAAACTTATTACTTTTTCTCATTAAGTTTATACCTATATATATGTTTGTGCATTTAAGCATACACATACATATCATAAGTGAAATACAGATTCACTAACACATAATCATTAAATAAGTTCTCTGTAGTAAATCATTGAAGTATTTATATTGAAAGTCTTGCAAGAAAAATAATAATTAATCAGAAAAAAAAAAAATCACCATCTTTCCTAAATGTAACATTAAATTCTATCTTAAATATAAAAAGCATATTATTTTTAAAAATTTATTATGTATAATAAAATAAACTTGTTCTTAAAATAAATGTTGCATTTTTATTTTTATTATTATTATTAACAAATTGTAATTGAATATTTTTATATAAAAAATAATCAAAATAAGTATTGAACTGTATATATTGTAATGGATAGGACTTATTGATAACTTTTTGTCTTAAATCAGGCAGTTATTATGTAATGGATAAAGATACCATTACTAATAAATATGTCATACATCATAATTACCTAATCCTGAGAACCATCAAAATCTTTATTCATTCATGACAAGATCACCATTATCATTGATTTACATAATTTGATTACCCAAGAGTTTGATCTCCATTAATTAGTGCTGCTGATGAACTGGTTATATTTCCTCAGCAATAATTGCTTTTACTTATTTTTATGTACTGACTGTAAATAAAAAATATTGGTTATTGCAAATCAATATTATTCTCACAGTATGATTGTTCTTAAAACTCTGATGCCAACTTTCATAGAACTAATTTGCTTATTTTTATTATTCCATAAATATTCACCTTCCTCTTCTATATCTTAGATTTTTCACCTGTAGTAATAACACTTCTTATCATTATTATGCATCAAACATTACTTTAGTCCTACTTTCATCTGATAACTCCTGCAACATTTCCTGAAGCTCTAAAGCATTATTTGCAAAAACAACTATATCATCTGCAAAATCTAAATGACTTAAATAATCTCCATTTACTTTCACTCCTTTAGCTTCCTATTTTAATCCACAAAATACTTATTGCAGCACTGCTGTAAAAAGATTTGGAGATATGGAGTCACCTTGTTTTACACCTTTCTCAATGTTGACTTTTCCAGTATCATTATGTAATCTAATTGTTGCTGTTGCATTTTTATAAATATTCTGTAAAATATGACAATATTCTGGATCTATACCTTGATGATCCAATGCTTTAATCACTGAAGAAATGTTTATAGAATCAAATGCCTTTTCGTAGTCTACAAATCCAAAACATAATGACAACTCATATTCATTTGTCCTTTCTATAACTTCTCTCAATACCTGGATATGATCTACTATAACTTCTCTCAATACCTGGATATGATCTACTGTACTAAAACCACTTTTAAATCCAGCTTGTTCTCTTGATTGGTGGAAATCCAATGTTCTCTGTAGACAAGTCGTAATTATCTTGGTAAAATTTTTATATAAAACTGATAAAAGGGTGATAGGTTTGTAATTTCTAATATCTTCTTTATCACCTTTTTAAAATATTAATATTAATACTGCATTCTTCCAATCATCTGATACATCTTTATCATTTAGACATTTAATATATAACTTTACTAAAAAAAAAATTATTTCTTCAACTGCTTTTTTTAATATATCAATTGTAATTCCATCATTATCTGGAGCCTTTCCTTTCTTCATACATTTAATTGCATGTCTCACTTCTTCATTTAAAATTCTGGGCAATTCAGAAGATGTAATAGATATAGGAGGTACTCGTTCTTTATTACTATATGATTCTTGATAGAAGTCTTTTACCCATTTCATGATATCTCTCTTTTTAATAATAATTCCATCTTTTTTTCTTATTGCAGATATAAATTTCCTACCAATATCAAAATGTTTTACATTCTTGAGACTTATTCTCTTCTACAGCTTTCCTTGCTAGTTCACAGTTATACTTTCTTAAATCATTTTCAACTCTTTTCCACACCATTTTACAAAATTTGAGATATTCACTCCTTTTTAATGCATCATTTTTGTATATCCTTCATATTCCTTCTTTTCTTCATAAATTCTCTAGTCTCAGTAGAAATTTTATTGGTCAATTGCTGCTTTTTTCTACCAGCTATCTTTGTTGCAGTTTTTAAAAGTGTATCAGTTATTTTCATATTAATTTTATTCAAATCTGAATCATGTTCAAAATATACTAATACTTGAAACTGATTTGTAAGTTCTAATTTAAATTCATTAGAATGTTTCTGAAGATTAGAAATATTAACTGTAAATATTGTTTTTTTTTTAATAATTTTTGTCTCTCTAGTTTTGCCTTAACACTTATCTTACATCTTATTAATCAATGATCACTTCCTGTGTTAAATTTATTAAGAACATTATAATCTTGAAATATGTATTTTCTGTTAGTCAAAATATAATCCAATTCTGCTGTACTTTTATTTGGATGCTTCCATGTCCATTTCCTTTTAATATTTTTCTTAAAAAAAAAAAATTCATAATATAAAGCTTTTCTTTTTCTGCAAACTCCACAAGTCTATGCTCTCTCTCATTTCTATTACCACAACCAAAATTACCTACAGCACTTTCATCTTTCATTTGTCTACCAATTCTAGTATTAAAGTCTCCCATAATTGTTTATTCTGATCAAAAGCCTTTTGTACATCCATATAAAAATCTTCTACTACTTCATCACTATGAGAACTTGTTGGGTCATAAATCTGAATTATCTGCATTTGGTATTTGCTATTAAGTTGTATAACTAATCTTGCCACTCTGTCCGATACATCATCAACCTCCACAATGTTATTCTTCCACTTTTTATTATAGAGTACATGTTCACTTTTTAAATCAATTGTCTCTTCATCTTTTTTTCTAACGTCACAAAGTCCAATAATGTCCCATTTAATGTAAGACAGTTCTTTTAATTGTTGCAATCTTCTTTCATTTGAAAGTGATCTGCAGTTGGATTTTCTCAAAATATGAAAATAAAGATTGATTATGATGAGTTAGAAGAAGTTAACAGTTACAAATACCTTGATCAGATTATTAATACAGATGGAAACATAATGGATGAAATTAATCATAGAATTAAACTTGGTTGGAGTCCTTTTGATAGAAATAATTTGATACTAAAAGGAAATATGCCTATGTGTTTGAAAAGGAAGGTTTTTAATAAATGTGTTTTACCAGTTCTTACTTATGGATCTGAGACTTGGACACTTAATAGAAGAGTAACATAGAAACTTCCGATCATTCAAAGAAGTATGGAGAGATGCATGATGGAAGTAACAAGAAGAGATTGAAAATGCAATATATGGGTAAGAGAACAAACAGGTGTTACTGACCTCATTAAAAAAATTAAAAGACAAGTGAAGTTGTGCTGGACATATTGCTAGAAGAGATGATAATAGATGGACAATTGAAATCTTAAACTGGATTCCAAGAGATTGTAAAAGAGCCAGAAAGAGACCACATATGAGATGGATGGATCAAATAAGAAAGTATGCAGGGGTGATGTGGAGAAGAAAAGCTAAAGAATGGAGAAGATGGATTGAATTTGGAGAGACCTTCATCCTGCAGTGTATTGATAATGGTTGATGATGATGATGATCATTATTTTGCAGAAGCTATATGATAAAATTACATTTGGTTTATAACTCATTAATTTTAAACAGTGCCACAAATCTACTCAGTTAATTGAATCAAATGCTGTGATTGAATCAATAAAAACTATGAAAGTATCAATTTTTTTCTTCTGAGACTTTTCTTGCATTTCCTTGACAGCAAAAACTATTGTATAATGTTTCTTGATTTTCTAAAACCATATTGAG